>APFE031664198.1:33472-98689 GCA_000404065.3 Pinus taeda | reverse complement strand
AAAATTATCTGAGAGAAATTAAATATATATTTAAAACTATAATGTCTTAGATATAAGCAAATATGAATTAGAATAGAGAAAATAAAAACACTATCAATTTTAAGAATTGAAATTCTAAAATAGAGCATAAATTTAATGGTGTCCATAATGCTAAGACTCCAACATCAGCACTAACTGTGTTCATAGTATGACATTCTTATCATACTTCTATGCACCATGCAGGTTGAAGACTAAAGTCTAAATGTTCAGTTTTACTGGGCACAATTACATTCATGGGACATTTATATGCTATATAAAACAGTAACTTATAGGGATTGAGTAATCAGAATTAGGGTATATTCAATAGAAATAATAATTATTATTACTATCTAATTTTAAGGTCATGCCAAGCCAGACACCAAATTGGTGTATGAAACCCCTTATTTGTGGGACAGGTGACCCACCTCCAGGTAGCAATTTATTATTATTATTATCCAAGGGACCCACCTCTGGGCAGAGGTTTTTTTTTTTAACCACATGGTGAATCGGTAATTGTCAGTCCTAATCTATGGGAGACCCAGGATCAATCCTGGTAGGAGCCTCTATAACACCAAGATCATAGCCAAGTGGGCAGAGGTTTTTTTTTTAACCACATGGTGAATCGGTAATTGTCAGTCCTAATCTATGGGAGACCCAGGATCAATCCTGGTAGGAGCCTCTATAACACCAAGATCATAGCCAAGTGCCGCCAAGACGGGATTGGGGAATCCACCCCTTAGCCTCTATAACACCAACCCCTTAGCCTCTATAACACCAAGAGCATAGAATCCACCCCTTAGCCTCTATAACACCAAGAGCATAGCCAAGTGCCGCCAAGACAGGATTGGGGAATCCACCCCTTAGCCTCTATAACACCAAGAGCATAGCCAAGTTCCCCCAAGACGGGATTGGGGAATCCGCCCCACATGGTGAATCGGTAATTGCCAGTCCTAATCTATGGGAGACCCAGGATCAATCCTGGTAGGAGCCTCTATAACACCAAGATCATAGCCAAGTGCCGCCAAGACGGGATTGGGGAATCCACCCCTTAGCCTCTATAACACCAACCCCTTAGCCTCTATAACACCAAGAGCATAGCCAAGTGCCGCCAAGACAGGATTGGGGAATCCACCCCTTAGCCTCTATAACACCAAGAGCATAGCCAAGTGCCCCCAAGACGGGATTGGGGAATCCGCCCCTTAGCTTGCACCAGAGGAGGTCAATGTACTCAATGAGATTTGAACTTTGGTCTGTCAGGCTTCACCCAAGTGACTTACCATCAAACCAGGTCAGTGTACTCAATGAGATTTGAACTTTGGTCTGTCAGGCTTCGCCCAAGTGACTTACCATCAAACCACACATCACTGTACTCCGGGCAATGATTTATTATTATTATTATTATTATCCAATTTTAAGGTCACTGCCAAGCCAGACACCAAATTGGTGTATGAGACCCCCTTATTTGTGGAGCAAGGGGATACATACTCTACCCTGAGACCCCCTTATTTGTGGAGCAAGGGGATACATACTCTACCCCCTTCTGGTTTTGAACATGTGAACTCTTAGGAGGAAACACATACTCTTAACCATTAGGCCCGCTCAAACTGTATAAGTGATATAACAATTTTATTTTAATTTTTTTTTGACTTTGTATGTTGTTTTTTAGATAATAAATCTTAGTTTTTATAGAATGAGTTTATGTCATGATTGGAAATGGAAATCTCAAATGAATGGTTACGATGACTCTTATAAGTTCCATTAATTCTTAGTTGAATCTAAAAATCTTTAAATTTGAGCTCTTAAGACTATAGAATGCTAGTGGAAAAATTCTGTCTTCTTTACTGGTTGAACAGTAAAAAAAATCAAAACTTATGCCCTCCATATATTATTAATACTAGTTCCATATATTATTATTGCTCTAAACATTAAAATCCTCCTAAATTCATATTTAAAAATAGACTTAAACTTATTTTACTATTTATAAAATCTTCATAAAATTTTCTTTCAATTCAAGTGAGAATAATTCAATAGGGTTTGCAAAAGCTGTGAAAACTTAAGAAAGTATAAAGACTAGATAATTACACTAAATTATTAAATAATTTGAAAGTCAAAATACAATTAAATATATTTATTTTTTTTATTTCATTTTATTTTATGATCCAATGAAATAAAAAAAAATTAAAAAAAACTAATTTTTTTATTAAAAAAAAATAATATGAATATAATAATATAATAATAGTGTATTCTAATTTATAGAGGAATAAGTTTTTTTCACTAAAATTTACCAAAAACAGGCAATACAATTTCCAGATTTTGTGTTGTTTAAAATACATTTTTGAATGCATAAATAACTTCAACACTCTAGAAAATCCAGAAGCACTTGAATTAAACCAATAAAATAATTTAAATTCAAATTTTTAAAAATCTCTATAATATTTAGATTAGAATTAACGAGACAAGTTAGTGCCTAACTTGTCTCGTTAATTAATCTATTTCCTCTCATCCACAAAGAAAACGCCCAGACTCGGGATTGGTGGATCAGGTTAACAATGTTCGCTGCCTTTCTTTTATCAAGAACAGCCCGGTTGAAAGGTAAGGCAAGGTTACGGTGCCTTTTTGAAGCGGATTGGAAAAGTAAACACGAGATTTAATAGCAGCGCAATCTCTGAGCTTCACATTTCCATTCAACATCAATGTTAAGATGATATTTTGTCAAGAAGATGGTTCTATATATATATT
This sequence comes from Pinus taeda, assembly GCA_000404065.3. NCBI lineage: Eukaryota > Viridiplantae > Streptophyta > Pinopsida > Pinales > Pinaceae > Pinus > Pinus taeda. Next base: position 95,932 of record APFE031664198.1, on the reverse strand, counting down.
ATTCTTATTATTGATTTAAAAGTAGTTAAATATTTTGAAGATTCTAGGGCGGCGGCTGTATACTCATTGTTTTAGCCCGTACATCCGTTAGTCCAGCTAAAATATCGCGATTCGTGATTGATATCAAGTTAAAACTCATTGGCTGAGTACCGGGTTTCGTGTCAGGGAAGGCACCATTTTCACCCATAAATCACCCTATGGATCATTAATTCTCTCATCTCAATGAGTTATGTCATTAGATTCGGGATTAAATATCAAACACCATGTTATGAGTCAAAAGTCAATAATTAGTTTATTGATTTTACATATTGTTTTATTCTCATTTAATAAAACACTTTTCAATGTGAAAAGGTACCAACATGGTTTTCTAACAGCATATTTCCACAATGCTGGGTATTATTTAAAATTATACTACTTAGATTAAGTTAATTATTGGTTTGTTTAGAAAAGATCAAATTTTCTTAGATTAAGTTAATTATCGGTTTGTTTAGAAAAGATCAAATTTCTTAGATTAAGTTAATATGGTTTTAGAAAAGATAAATTCTAAATGTAAATCTCTTTTTATTATAAAATTAAAAAAAAAAATTGTATTTCTTAATTTTTTTTTTATTTTTCTTTATTACAAAATTCAGAAAAAAATATATATAATATTTCCTAAAAAATTTCATTTTTAACGCTTAATAAATATGAATTGATATAGATTTATTAGATTTTAAAACACACTAATAAAATGTTATTAATTATATAAATTTTTTCGACAATTGAAAAAAGTTATATAATATATATATATATAAATATATTATATATATATATATATTCTAACTTATAGATGAAATAGCTTTTTTAAGTCATTTTTTTCTGGTTAATTTAATCAAAATTAGCAGAATTTAAAAAAAAAATTGAGTTTAAGTTGTTTAATCTATAGAATTAGAGTGCCCCGGGGTTTTTTACTATGTTGAATCCATTTATATATTCATAAATGTATTTTAAATAACAAAAAATCATAATCGTGCTGTTGATGATGATGATGATGATAGTGTTTAACGTCCACTGAGACCAAATTGGTCTATCGGACCTATAATTTTCTTAGTTTTGAATTGGCTGGCTTCTCGTCTTTCTTGGCGAGATTGATACTATAAATTATATGGCTGGATTTATATGAAAAAAAACTTTAGAATAATATATATAATATTATATATATATATATTATTATATATATATATATATATATTATAATATCTATATCTTACAATCTCCCTCATACTATATAATGGATAAATTTATCGTCTATATAATAATAAATATCTTGAACTATTTGATATATAACATCGGATTAAGAGGAATGTTATCATACCTTTATAAAATGTTTATATATCAATTTTTTATTAATAATGGAATAATTACACATTCTTTTCATAATAGAAAGTGGAAAACTATTAAAGAAAATCTTTATTTAATTATCTATATTCTTCTCTATATAAAATTAATTAATATTTTATTGATAGTTGATACTAATATTTCTTTGCATTATTCAATATTATGTTTAATTATTACATGCAACTTAAAAATTAATAGATTACCACTGCATCACTAATATTAATAATATTATTTTTATCATGTCATTGTCAAACTCCATATTGAAATAATGAAAGAATATACTAAGAATAAACTTCTTCATAAATCAACAAAATTAATTAAATTAGTATTTTATTTACATACAATTATCCATTTACTCTTCTCGTTAATTATTAAAAATTTACTCAAAAATTAAAGTGGAAATTAAAATTTTTATTTGTAACCAATATTTAGATTATTTTCTTATCATTATTTACTTTAATTGGTTTATTATTTTTTAAATGTAATATTACATAACAACATTTCTCTTATTCTAAACTCTACATTTCTCTCGTACTAAATTGTATAACCCTAATAAATACAATAAAGAACAATAAATTAATTCTTTTAAAATCAAAATCAAAATATACCTAGACAATAAAACTTAAAAAATTGAATTACCAAATTATAAACTCATTCTAGTACAAATCATATATTATATGGGGGTACAAAATAAAAATATACCTGGACAATAAAACTTAAAAAAATTAAATTACCAAATTATTAACACATTCGAGTGCAAATCATATATTACGTGGGATACAAAATAAAAATATACCTCGACAATAAAACTTAAAAAATTGAATACCAAATTATTAACTCATTCGAGTACAAATCATATATTACATTGGATACAAAAACTAAGTGTTTGGAACTTTCAGTTTTATATCATAACTTTTGATTTATATTTAAAAATATAAAAGAACTTATCCTTTGAAATTTAGATGGATGTATTACTCTATATTAATAGAGTAAATAAATTTAAATAGATATATTTAAAGTATATTAATATAGCAAATAAATTTATTTTTATTGTGTAAGTTGGAGTCGTTTTTATTAAGCCAAAAATGTTATATTTTTTCAAAATTTTGTTAGCCTCAATCATATTAGATTTATTGGTTAATGGTTAAATTTTATATTAGTTAAAAAAAATTTCAAAATTTTGCTAACCTCAGTCATATTAGATTCATTGGTTAATGGTTAAATTTTATATTAGTTAAAAAATAAATAATTGAGAGATCCGGAACAAAAGTGAACCCACAAACTAGTAAACAACCAATATTTTCACACACCTTGTAATCATGAAGTGTCAGAAGAAAGTATCAACACTGGATTCACCCAACTAGAATCTAGGGTTGGAGACTGAGGGAATTTGCACTTGACGTGCCACTCAATATGCTCCAGGCAAGCATCTAGACAATTTATGCAAGCCTCCAAGCGTACCAAACTATCCTGCATTTTCCATTGATTTCTCTAAAGGTCATTGAAGAACACAATTATTTCATTATGATCCTCATGTTTTTCCATGAGGACCTAAACCAACAAAGCCTTGAGCTGCCAATGTAAAGCGATCAAGTGAATGTATTGAGATTTCCTCCCCTAGTGTGATCGGGGTCTAGTAACCACTGAGAGACTTCACCAATGACCTCTAAATTAGAGAGAGATTGTCTTTCCTTGTTCATTGTACATTCTAGTCTTTGAATATCAACTTGGGTGCCAGGGGAGGTCATAATTTTCAAAGCAGTAGTCGCCTCCTGAGCTCGAACCTTAGCCCTAGACAAGTTGGGTTGGTCGCGGCTGAACTACCCACATTCCCCCCTTCTTTGTATATGTAACATACCCCCTACTATTCCCGACCCAAATTAAGGTTAGCAGGAAACATTTATTATTATGACCCGACTCCCATAGTCACATTCTGGAAATGGGGTCTAAATTTTCACTTTATTCTACCCTTTCGAAACTCCAAAAAATGATGTCATGGCATTCGTCTCATCGAGATCATTCTGATGACATAAAATTTGTTCCAATATGACTCCTATATCAAAAGATATGGCCAATTGAAGTCACGGCCAATTAAATAATGTCATGACATTAGGCATGCCACATGGTACCCACGCGGATGGCATAAGCCACTTGTCAGTTGCCAACTTGTTCATACTCCAGGTCACGGGTAGACCCATGTTGTTGGCTCATAAAGCCTAGTGGAGGACTTTTATCACACACAGACACACAGACACACACATAAATATATTCACTTAACAAGCGCAGACGCACACCACACTTGCCACCTCACCCTCAAGACTTCAATCCCGAGCATTAATTTTATGCTCTTCGTCCCAACCCGTAAGGATGACGAGGACCAAGACAACGTGGGCTTGCAGAGGGACATGGAAGCATTAACAAAATGCTAGAGTGACGTGTGTAAATGCATGTCAGCAGATTATTACATGACGGAGACAGGAACTTTCTCATTTCCCCAGAGTCCATCTCTTGGGAGGAACAAAGGCATGCTCCAAAGAACAACTTGAGCTGACAAGGTTGTGGGATTATGTGGAGGCAAAATACGCATTTCCATTACGATCACTGAGTTGTCCCAACTCTTGAAGGTGTTAGGGTCCTATAAGTTATAGGATCTCAAGGTAATTGAGTATTGAATCTCAGGAGTCTTATTTTGTAAATACTTGTCAATCTACCAATGATTTCCAAATAAAAGAAAAAATAGAATAAAAAATGAAAGGAGGGTATAAATAAGAAAAGAGAAAAAATAAGAATATTGAAAAAGAATAAAAGATTGAACCCCACCAAAAGAAAGAAAAATTAAAAAAAGGAATAACACTGAAAGTGTTGCAAGTTTAAGTGCCACTACTGATAGTTAGTTTTCTTCACTATTGTTAAATAAAGGTTGTGTGCAACTTATTCACAATGCCACAATCACTATCTTTTAGTTTAATCATACAGTGTAATCATAATTAAACTCCTTTCAATTTTTGTAAATTAGGTTAGAGAATAAAGATTTGTTCAACAATTTAATCTAGGTAAATCAGTAGTTAGGTAGAAAATGACATTGATTCAACTGTTTAATCTAAATCAATTGGAGAAATAAGGGATAGGCTAGCTAGTTTTTCATTCTGTAATAAAACAAAATAAATTGGTTTGCTACTCTAAGTGCACCCTAGAGAAAAAATAAAATGTTAGTTTAGTTATGAGTAGGTAAACTAGTTGGTTTTTTAAATATTTTCCTATGTTATCCTAAAGTTTTCAGCATATGGTGAAAAGGGCCAAATATGAGCCATGTGATAAAGCAATTTCATATATTTCATTATTTATCCTTATCCTAATTCCAAAAAGCAAAAGTGAAAAGCGCAAGGCGACAAAGCTCCTTTGTCATTTTCAATTAAATGACGGCGTTGTTGAAGCATCGGGATCCACTCCCACTCCTCATCCGCCTTCGGCCCCATCCCCTACCGCCGGGTGGGGGGGGGAAGTTGTTTCTCCAGCCAGGCCCCATCCCCTATGTGTCACCCTCTACCCCCCCAGACATTCCCGCTTATTGCTTCCTACCCCCTCCAAAACCATCGTCCCCTCACCCGCTTTACTGCGCCTCCACCACGACTTCCTCCTCCATTCTCCTCTCGCCATGTTGCATAGTTGGGCAATTGAATGCTCTCCCGACGAATAACCGTTTGACATTAATTTCATTTTCCAGGGTAACTGTTCGAAAACTAAAGGTCCCACGTCATTTTCAACGGAACCTTCACAGTGTTTAAAATCCTCTGAACCCATCACTCCGCTTTCTTTACTGCTCATCCTATTGCTCTCCTTCTTTTCACTGTTTATTTTCTGTTATTGACAGCTTCTATCTAGCTACTGTTCTCGGAACATTTCCACAACTAGACCAACATAGAAACTGACAGTTCCCTGTTTCTTTCACCCGACAGTTCGTTATCCAAATTGCTTCTTGGTAAGCTCCTTTGATTAATTCCTTCTTGTCTTTCACTCAATTCTCTAGTCTCTCACTAATACAGTCATCCCTCTTAAGACTAAAACCCAAGACAAACATGTTAATCCTTTCATTCCCCCTTCTGTAGACTTAGTTCATATCCCTTTGACCGACAGGGATTACAGCATTAATGAAACCCAATGTGACTATGATTTTCTTGAATTATATTGCTGGTTAGAAGAAAAACATGCAAATAAAACCAATGAAATTGGGCTTTGGGAGACTAATCTTCCCCATTACATTTTCCCCTTGACATTCCAAGCCCCTGAGTTTACTAGAAGCTGTTAGGCATGTTATGTCCTTGCTCAAGGAGCTATCATCGCCCCTACAGGTGACATTCTCTTCACAATTGTTGACACCTAATCCTTGTGATTGGGTGAATTTGTGTAAATAGATAAATAGGAAATATGAATACTCATCGGGAGTCGAACTGAATAGTCTCTCCCTCATGTATATAATCAAGACCTACCTGATGGAATAGAAGAGTCGAATCATTTTTGCCTTATGGAGTTACTGCCTGGCCTGACATGGTGTCAGAGCCAACACCTTTTTTTAGTTTCCCTCTACTTTGTAACTCCCTCTTGCATATTCTGCTTATATTCTGCCCATGTTCTGCAGGCTGACATCTCTATCATATCCCTGTGAAATCTCATTCATTGTTTAATGTATTCGTTGTGTGTGAGTTCCATTTTTCTGTGTGTTATACGCATGGATTCACTGTGAGTTTCAACCCATGACCTGTGCTCTACAATTACTCCACCATTACCACTGTTTACCACTGTTTTGTTCTTCCATATAAACATTGATTTACGCTGCTCCCTCCTGACGCAGAGCATTTACTACCAATATACCACAGTTGATTCTACATCATGGACTTGTGGCTTCGTCCCCTTTCTGTGACAAGATCACGCCGTGTTTCATAAGGAATTTCTAGGCCAGTAACTCAAATCATATTTCTGCAAAATTGGCACATTCCCGTAAATGTTAGTCATTGCATTTTCCCACAGAACTAGACCATACCTGCGCATGTTGGCCATTTCTTTTTGCGGGGGAGCACTGAGAGTGTAAGGGCTTGGATAGCCCACCAGAGAATTTCTGCGAGTGGAGCTCTCGTCCACTGCCATCCCTCGTTTAACTGCAAAAATCTATCGCATCTGCTACTATTCCTCAGTTCGATTCCCATGGTCCCCTATGTTTATAAAGGGTATGAATATGGACAGAATATACTTGTCGAAAAAAACGCATAAATGTTCAATGAATCTTCTGTCCTGGTATTTGTGACCAACATGTGCGGTGCGTATACATGACCGTGGACTATCTTCACCTCGGATGTATGCCGACACGATTTCTTTATTGACATATACAGCGTGGAGAACTCGTTCTGGAAGCTGCTCGGCTCGGCCTCTCCTTTGTACATATATCCGACTAGTCCATACCTTGATGAGCTCATTGATTGGTATGTGATACAATGTTGATGACTCTATACTCGTTGATTGGTCAGAGAGTGGTTTTAAATATTGTAAATTTGAGATGTTGCAAATAATTTGTTATGTCTTGAAAGCTCAAAAATAATGGATACAATGGGTTATTCTGCCCATGTTTATACATATTTTCTATACCACTCCTCCATATAATAACTCCAGCAATAATACCTTTGTCCTATTTCTATCATAATTTCATTTTTCAGAATATTGCTGCTACAGTGCATTTTTTTCAGCAGAAGTATTTTTCTATCAGCAGAAATAATTTTTTTACAGAATGCATTCAATTATATCCATGGTGGGAATAGTTCTCACTGGCAAGGAGAACTATCCTGAATGGTCTTGGATGATAAAAACACCCTCATTTTCAATGAGTAGTGGAAAGGAGTGTGTGTCAAAGACGGAGACAATGAACCAGTACAACCCACCTCAGACAAAGAGCTCGTCATTTAGGAAAACAAGAACAACAAAGCTTATGCATTAATAGCAACATCTGTAAATGAAGAGGCGAGTCACCATATTTCATCATATTCCACTACCTTTGAAGCCTTACAAAAGCTAAAAGAACTCTATGACTCACATTCTGCACTTGAAGTCGTTCAACTCATGATTAAACTTTTCACTCTTGAACTGCAAAATAATGATCCTCTTGCTCTTGCATCTGAAGTAAAGTCTATAATGCATGATATAAAATCCACTAAGGTTGAATTATATATTCCTCTTATTGCTTTTCTCAAGGCACTTTATCCTACTTACTCCAATTATCTTGTGTCATTGCAAGCAAATGGAAATCTCAAAGATATAACCTTTGACTCTCTTGTGAAAAAGTTTGTTGAAAGAGAGAAAGCTTTTGGAAAGAAGACAGCCCCTAAATCGTCTGAAGAGATTGTCTGCCTTGCTCATAAAGAAAATCATCCTGCTCAAGATTCTACAAGAGGAAGAGGTGGACGAAGAGGAAGAGGGAGATATTTCAGAGGCAGGGGGGCAGACATTCTCAAGGAGAAAAGGCATATTTACACAGTATTCACTACAAAAGAAATGGATCAACATGATGCCTCTACATGAAAGATACCATGGGATAAAATTGAGCAGAAAAGAAACCAACAGAAAGCTAAAACTAATGATACAGACAAAGGTAAAACACCTGAATCCGCTCACTATGTTGAGGCACAATGTAACATTGGAGTAAATAAGATTTGTTTAATACTTCACTTGCCTCATGGAAAAATGATTGGTTGCTTGATTCAAGAGTAACCTGCCACATGTCTCGTAGAAAATATTTTTTTGAAGATTTCACTGACAATGTTGATGGAGAAGTATACTTTGCATATCAATCAAAAATCAAGCCATAAGGGCTTGGCAAAATCTGGCTTAAACTGCCTAGTCTTCCAGACTTCCTTCTTGATCATGTTCTATATCTCCCACAGCTCAAGAGAAACTTGTTGTCCTTGGTCTGCATCCACAAGCAAGGTCACTCCATTCATGTGTTTGATGGCAAGCTTGAGGTAAGAAAAGCATCTGACCACTCACTTGTCATGAGGGGAATAAAAGAAGAAAGGCTTCTCAAACTTCAAGGAACATCTACTCATGCACAAAATTCCTCATACAATTCTCATCATGAAGAAGGTACGCTTCCATGAATTTTATTATGGCATGCTAGATTTGGACATTTAAACTATGACAGTCTCCGCTTATTGAAGAAAGATGGTGTTGTTGGTTTGCCTACAATTCCTAGAAAACTTAAGCAATGTGATGCTTGCATTCTAGGAAAGCATAGCAAACAATCTTTTCATGATTCACATTCAAGAGAAAATAGGAAACTTGAACTCATTCATTCAGATTATTTGGTCCAATGCCTGTTTCTTCTGCAAATGGAAATAAATATATCATGACGTTTATTGATGACTACACCAGAATATGTTGGGTTTATTTATTGAAGAACAAATCTGATGCTTTTCAAACATTCAAGAATTTTCATAAATGGATTGAAAATGATGCACAATCTGATATTGGGTCTATTTGCACTGATAATGGAAAATAATACACATCAAATGAATTTGAAAACTATCTTTGTTAACATGGGATCAAACATCAAGCAACTGTGCCTTATAATCCCCAACACAATGGTGTAGCTGAAAGAATGAATAGAACAATCTTGAATATGGTACGTGTGGAGCTATAAAAAGGGTCTCTTTCACCTCTAGTTACCTCACATTAATATTTCAATCCGGGAACGTTTTGCTATTTCAAAGAGTGTCTCAGTTTGAGGCTTAGCATTTGTCATAGTAATGCTCGTAGTATATTTGTTTAAAATTACAAAAGTAAATGGATGCGTGTCTACAACTTAACTACTTCAAAAAGCAATATATCAGTCAAGGGTCCAGTAGAAATAACCCATCCCTTTAGAAACTGATGGCAAAGAATTCAGAGAACAGATCAGTGGGTCTGGGAGCTGGGCAACAGACATCAATGGTCACTACAACCTGAGATCGTCCTTAACAAATAACAGGAAATAGAACGAAAGATAAAGAGATCAGCAATGAAATATAACAACAACCTTAAAATGGAACAACAATTCAGAAATGGAACAACAATTTAGAAATGGAACAACAATTCAGAAATGAAACAACAATTCGGAAATGAAACAACAATTCAGAAATGGAACAACAATTAAGAAATTTAACAAGCTGTGAATCTATTCAATCACGTCAATCCAAACATCAATCCTTCATTCCTAAAGATATACACACACAATGGAACAACACTAAAAACCATATAAACACAATGTGTTTAGTCTGATTCTGTTGTCACTTCTAATTAGAAAGTGTACAAGTGTATCTAAAGATGAAACAGTAATATTCAAGAGATCAATAATCATATAAAATTAGAGCTTCCACGAGAAATTCTGTAATGCTTAAGGCACAATCGCATAACACGAGAACTCCATAATGCAACAACAGTAACCTGTAGAGATTAACCGTATTATACCAACACTTAAAGGAGTAGTAACATAATGCAACGTCAATACAACACTTTTGTTTGCAAGATCATTAAATGAATTAAAGATGACAAAGTATGTGACATAAACTTTATAAAACACGTCAGATTACTAGATTACGTTGATAAGCAAACCACACAGAAACCACGCGTAATGATACAAGAGCAAGTGTCCTCCAGAGCCGGGCCCTTAGCCTCCAGGGGTACACTGCTTAAGGTTGATCCAAGCTCAAAGATAAAAGAGTAACCAAGTCTATATTAATGCATGAAGTAAAATTACAGTAAAGCAAGTCTTAACAGGACATAATGATCATAGTTTTGATCTTTTTAAATGAAATTACATAAGAGCATAACCATCCTTCAGCTAACAATGCTACCCCTTATAGAAGGGTGACGACGGAGATATCTATATGTAGAAATAGATAAAATAGCGATCCCTCAGGATCAAGGATCCTGAGGGATTCATAGAATCGTTAATCGTGAGTCACTTCTTGTCTTTTCTGTGCCGAGCTGGCATCTCCGCCTCCTTTCCTAGGTTGGTCCATTTTGATCTGGTTTTCATGTGGTCTACCGTCAAAGGGACAGCAGTTAATCCATCTTTGTCTTTTCCTTTAGGATGGCCACTTTTTGTTTTTCCTCCCTCCTGTACATGGAAATGACAATTGTCAGCATTCTATATTAATTTCGCATATTTCTTTATAATTCTTTATCAGTTTCTAGGTTCATAATGCAAAAAGGCTTATAATTCATAATGAAAAGTACTGAAATGACCATAAAAACATACCTTCTTTGATACTCCACACACCCCCCGGCTTACCCTTTTTCATGGCCTCATGAAAACATTGTAGTTGACATGCAAGGTAGTGAGTGAGTAGGCTGGATATGGAATCTCATGTGAGGGCCTACAGCCGTGATGCGAAACTAGGTAATCAAAGAAATGGCCTATTTGACCCTCAGGCATCTCATACAGGACTTGGTATCCGGGTGCAGGATGCCAAAGGATTAGACTCTGGAACCTATATCCTAACCAGGATGGCCCTGCCCTCAAAACAATTTCGCCATAGAGGGGAAAACAGTTGGCAGCTAGTTTAAAATTCTCATACTTAAATGGTTCTCTGAGCTAGATATTCAGATTAGAAATTCGATATCGAACTTTAGTTGCATAAATGGCAGGGTATTTGATAGAGGAAAAGTATTCAAGTCCCTGCCGAATGATTGCCTCATTCATGGGTCCTAATGCTTCAATCACTCCTGGAGCCTTCATGAGATTTCTATGTTTCCTCCATCGCTGTGCTGGGTCCCTAGGCTCAGCTCTTATCCATAGATATAATCCGTTTTCTTGTCTTTGAAAAGTGTTATAGGCTTTGAGCCATTTAATTTGATTATCTGCAAATGAAATAAACGCCCATAATTGAATGGCCCCAACAAAAGGGCCAGGGTTCAGTTCGATCTCTTGTTCTAGTACAAGGTTATGCAAGTAAAATTCACACAATAATTTCTGTACTTTTACCCCGTAGTTTTTACAGCGGTTTATAAAATCATCTATAGTGTTAATTTGTATGGGAGTGCCTGCTTTCACAACCTTTATTTTCAATTGCAAATACCTTTCCATTAAAAACAACGCATAGTTCTTAGCAGGGCCTCTACATGCTAGGACGTCATTATATAGGGAACACAAAGTATCCATCTATTTCATGACTACATCTAATCTACGAGTTACCGTTGCAACTTTCTCTTGCTCCTCGCACCATCCTTCGAAGGCCTGTCTTTCAGATAAATTGACATTCCTTAGCTGTTGTTGTATTTCCTCGTATTTTTCTCGGGGGAGCGTTTGCTCCCTAAGATTTTCTGATTCTTCCCAAGCTTGCTTTAAATCCTTCTGAAGGGTTACCATTTTCGGATCCTTTTTCCATGCAGCCGTGGAGGCTGGGAGCTATACCTGAACTTTCCTATTGCGCTGCTCCGAGTTCAGAACCCTTATTACTCCCAAAGGTGGTGCCTCCGTCTGAATTATCTTATCATCCATTTCAATTTTAACACGAACATCATCCCATTGTTGTTCCTTTCCAATTGGAACAACAATCTATTTTTCAGCTTCATTTGGAACAACAGCTTGGCTTTTGTCAGGGTTTTGGGCAGCAGGATAGATTTTGGTCCTCTGCCTCTTGCCCATAAGGGGTTTTGCTGGTGTGGTTAGACATTTTCTTCCTGAAGTTCCTTTTACCCTTTTCCTCGCCTTTAGAATCCTAATCTTCTGGTGAAATTGGACTATTATATTCAATAATCTCTGCTATTTATTTCATAATTTCCTTATTTCCGCCATTTCTTCAGAAGGAACAACAGGCTGTTTTTTGTGGTCTGGGCTTCGGTTAGCTTCCTGATTTTCTTCTTGGGGTGGTTGTTCCGGGGCAATAACCTTAATTGGCTTTGTTATTTCTTGGGCTATTTCTATTTCTGCCCTTATTTCCTCCGGACTTTCTTCTGCTGCCTTCTGATTAGGAACGGGTTGTTCCTGCTCAGTATCTTCTGACATCTTCTCATCATGAACAGACAAATTTTCTACTTCTTCCTCTTTTGCATGTGATTCCTCGGGTGCATCTTTCTCCTGGGTTTTCTCTCTGGCATGGAGGTCTGATGGACTCAAAGGTTGTCCATATTCGCCCATATTGGCCAAAACTTTGGCCAACTCATCTTCCCCTAGTGGGTCTCGAAATGGGTTTCCCTCCTGCTATTCATTCCCTCTTCCTGCTCGGACTGCTCGGCTTCTTTTCCCTCGTCTCCTTCCTCATCAGATTGCTCATCATTTTCTTCTTCTTCTTCTTCTGCAGATTGCTCTGCCTCCTCTTCTTCTTCTTCTTCTACAGACTGTTCTGCCTCCTCTTCTTCTTCTTCTTCTTCTTCTACAGACTGCTCTATAGATTGCTCTACAAATTGCTCTGCCTCCTCATCCTGTAATTTTGTTTCCTTGTCCTCCCTTGGGGATTGTTCATCCTCGATTTCCACCGTATGGCTAGTGTCTTCCTGTGACTTCTCCAACCCCCCTCATATTCGTGTTAGCCGGACCGATTTCTTGCGTTTTTCAGGTTTCTTGGGTGTGCTAGTGACATGTTTCTGCTTTGCCGATTTCTTGTGCTTTTCAGGTTGCTCGGGTGTGCTAGTGACCTGATTCCACTTTTCTGGACGTTGGGGCGTGCTAGTGACTTGTTTTTCATTTTTTCGGACGTTCGGGTGTGGCCAACCTCCCATTTACAATGGTAATTAATTCCTCCCAGCTTCTCTACTGCTGGGGGAGACTATGGTTGACTATCAGCCGAATTAATCCGTGATGACTAACGACTGACTCTACGCGCTGTGCCTTTGTCATGCTTCATGCAACATCATCATGAATTCAACAATGCAGGTAAATTTACAGAGCATTTTTGTTTTAGAACAGCTAGGAATTTAAGATGTTGTGGTCTTACCATGTCTTTTCTGCCTTCACAGGTGATATAACTTTGGATGGTTTTTGCTAATTCCGCCCATGGCTCTCCTAGTGTTGCTGGCAGCACCACCTTTCCTCGAATTGTCAGGCTTTGTCCCTCATCCCGGAAGATCTCTATAATCTTCTGCAACCTTTCTTTCTTTAGCGTCCATACTGGTTCCAGTGGCTGGCAGTCCCGAGACTTCTGCGATTATGTCATCGATGACTGCTATACGTTTTCCTCTTACTGTGGAGTAGTCCTCTTGCAGGTTCTGCAAAAATTCAATCGCTACTGTTCCATTAGACTCCCTCAAGCGGTTAAGATAGGTCAGCCATCCTGCTCTTGCCAGGATTTCCTGGGCAGCAGGTGAAATAGTTAGCACTTGCGGTTCCCTATGAATTAATCTTCCTCCCATTATTTCATTGTGAATTCTCAAAGGAACATCAGCTGTTTGTTGAAATGCGGAGAAGATGACGACTTAAAAATTGTTCAAACTCTAATGCTAGGGCATATGCAGTGGAAATGGCTTGGAATAGCAGCTCATGCAGAAAAAAACAAAAAAAATAGGAAGAGATAATACTGTTGAGCCGTGCCATACCCCAGTACACAATCTCCCAAATAGCGAGCTAACATGTAGTCTGGGGAATGATGAGGTTAACCTCCCCCCCTGCAATGTGATAGGCTATCACAGCCGTCAAATAAAGGAGCAGTGCCCGATCTGCAACAAGGTCTTTAAGGAACATCATATGGCAACATGCCATGTTTACAAAAACAGCCTACTACTGGAATCGAGGTATAATGTTCCGTCGCTGTAATACATAAGAGACTGCGGTGATTTGATGCAAGGTCGAGGATAAGACATTTGCCATAAATAGAGAGTCTCATGCGGTCATTGTCACTGACTCTGTAATGATTGGTGATAATATATAGTCATGCGTTATATGGTTGGGCTAATAACATATAATTGTTTACCACAGCGTAAGAAGCAAAAGGATGCATCTAACTTACATATCAGTGTAAATAATGCAACTTCAATACCATTAACAGTGCTCTGCTGCCGACAGGTGTCCATAACCTTGGCAGAGTTGTTTGTTTCACCCATGGAACCATAGTCCTTTGTGTATGCTAGGAAACGTTGTGTAATGTCAAAATGTAGGCCATTATGTTGGCTTGGTGACCAGTTAGCCATAATGCCATTCATGAGGAAGGAGCGAATAATGGGCAGGTCGGCTCGTGATGAGACCTCCTATTCCAAGGGTTGCTTGTTTGATATACCTTTTGGACCATTTCCCTGGTGTGGTGGCCATAGTGGGAATGCCACTTCGCTTCTGTCCTGATGATCATGGTAGGCCAGCTCTTAATGAGACTTCCTATCCTGTAATTTTACAATTTAGAAACCATTTCTTTGTTTTTCATAAAGTTCCTTCCCTATTTATACACAAAGGGTGGTTCAACACTCCTTAGGAGTAGGAATGGTGGCAGAAGTCTTAATATCCCAATAGGAAGGTATATATTCTTTGCTCTTATTGCTGAATGATAATAAAAAAAGATTAAAAACCATCATGATACAAATAACCAATCAGAACAGAATTAGTAAAACAATGGCAGCAAAAGATGAGGAATAAGCATGTCTTTCCTTATGTCTTCTCACCAATTCAGGGCAGTTTCTTATAAGGATAGCGATTTATGATTAACTGATTTCCGTAAGCTATGTTCTTGTTCCCATTACATAAGTGCATAGCCGTATTGAAAAAGACTTGAGAGAACATGAGAAATAAGCATCCTTAATTTAGAATAGCAAAGGGAACAAGCTGTTTCACAAGGAGAGCAAAAGCATACAAGTGGTGTTCCTTTTGAGAAAGGGAACAACAATAGTTCACAAATGATGTTCCTTTAGAAAAAGGAACAACAAAAACATACGAATTCCGTTCCTTTAGAAAAGGAACAACAGAAACCAAAAATGCTCTTCCTTTGGAAAAGGAACAACAAAAACCAAAAATGCTCTTCCTTTGGAAAATGAACAGCAGAAAGAAAAAGTGTTGTTCCTTTGGAATAGGAACAACAAAAAACACAAAAATTGTCATTCCTTTGGAAAAGGAACAACAAACATAAAAGATCTTGTTCCTTTGGAAAAGGAACAGCAGAAACACACAAATTTCATTCCTTTGGAAAAGGAACAGCAGAAAGCAAAAAGTGTTGCTTCTTTGAAAAAGGAACAACAAAAACACAAAAATTGTCATTCCTTTGGAAAAGGAACAGTAAATATCAAAAATGTTGTTCCTTTGGAAAAGGAACAACAGAAACACACAAATGCCATTCCTTTGGAAAATGAACAACAGAAAGAAAAAGTGTTGTTTCTTTGGAAAATGAATGGAAAAAAACTCACAAATGTTGTTCCTTTGGAAAAGGAACAACAAAACACACAACTGCTATTTCTTTGGAAAAGGGAACAACAAAAACTCTGAAATGTCGTTCCTTTTGGAAAGGAACAGTAGAGGTAGCAAAACTTGTTTCAAAGATATGTACAAAAATAACTCAAGAAGTTATGTACAGATGGTAAAGAAAAGTAAATTCCTTAGTGAATTACAGGTGAGGAAGACTTCTCTTCTTCACCTAAAATCTCCATATCTAAATCTCAGCGTAGCTGTTGGCAGAAGGACTCCCAAGTAAGTGGTTTGCGATAGAGACAGACTCGATGGCCATTTGCCTTAAAGGCATATCCAGAACCATCAATAATTATTAGAGTAAGGGTACCATTGTCATGTACCTTTTGGATTTCATATGGTCCCAACCAGCGAGTCTAGAGTTTCCCGGGAAAGTCCTGAAACCTAGAATCGTACAAAAGAGCCCAGTCTCCTTCGTGGAAGACTTTATTTTTAATGAGAGCATCATGCCATTTAGCTCTCTACTGTTGCATCAAAGTAGTATGTTGAAGTGTAGAGAGCCTAATTTCATCCAGCTCATTGATCTGTTGTAGTCGATTAGTCTGTGCCTCAGTTAGGTCTAATCCAACTTCCTGTGTTGTTCGTAATGTTTGGATTTCGAATTCTATGGGGAAAATGGGTTGTTTTCCAAACACTAGCTGATAAGGTGAGTAACCAGTGGTACTCCTCCATGTTGTTCTATAAGCCCATAGCTCTTAAGGTAATCTGGCAGCACAATCACATCTATGTGATGCAACAGTTTTCGTTAGGATTGTTTCTATTATTTTATTGTTGCTTTCTACTTGCCCATTTGCCTGTGGGTGGTATGGAGTAGTAATTTTATGCTGGACATGATAGTTGTTAAGTGTTGCAACTATTTTGTTTCCAGCAAACTATGGTCCACCGTCTGTAATTATCTCTCTTGGAAGGCCATAACATACAAATAGATACAATAGGAATTGTATAACATAATCTTCTATGGCTCTTGGCAATGCCTCTGCTTCAACCCATTTGGTGACATATTCTGTTGCCACCAAAATGTATGTTTTCTGGTTTTACGATGGGTTGATTGGTCCCACGAAATCAAGAGCACATCGCTCAAATGGCTCGATGACTAGCTGTGGTTTCAGAGGCATTTCATCCGACTGACTAGAGCGTCCCGCTCGCTGGCAACTGTCACAAGATTTGACACATTTCTTTGCATCTTTGAAAATGGTGGGCCAATAGTACCCTGTTGGTAACACCTTATGTCCAATCCTGCGATCAGCGAAATGTCCACCACATGGTTGGTCATGGCAGGCTTTCAATATATCAAAAATTTCGTCCTCTCAAACACATCTCCTGATATGCATGTCTGCCCTTGTGTGAAATAAATAGCCCCCAATCCAGGAAAATCTAGTACTTGACTGAACAATCTGTTTTCACTCATTAGGGGTTAGGCGCTTTGGTAACTTACCTACTGCTAGGTAATTAGCAACGTCAGCATACCAGGGTGTTTGAACAATGACAACAAAGAGATGCTCATCCGGGAATTGATATTCAACTATTGCTGCATCAACTGGCTTGGGCATTCTTGAGAGAAAATCAGCTACTGGGGTTTCTTTTCCAGGTCGATCCTTGATTGTAATATCAAATTCCTTCAATAAAATCAGCCCTCTAGTTATTCTGCCATTTGTGATAGGCTTGTTTGCTAAATATTTTATAGCAGAATGATCTGTGTACAAGATAACATGATATCAAGTAATGTAATGTCTGAATTTATTGACAACATGTATAACAACTAGAAATTCTTTTTCAGTGACAGTATAGTTTAATTCAGCGAGGGATAGATTTTTTCTAATGTAATAAATCACATGTTATATACCTAGGGGAGATAAGTGTTATATACCTAGGGGGCATAATATGGGGTACCAAGGGAGGTACTCAAGGTAATAATGTAATAATGGGATGGGCCATAGTAATAAATAAGGTGGTTAACCCATATCATGTAAGGGACCACAAGTAGTTAGTAATAATGTAATGGGCCCATGGTATTAGTGGATGGTATGAGGGAACCATGGTAATGATTCATGGTATTGCATGTATGAGACCTATATAGAGGCTAGAGACTCCACATGGAGAATGTCAAGAAATATTGTGAAGGATTATTGTATGTACAAGCATATGACTTGTGGAGTGTTCTCCTTCCTTAAGGAGTGAATGTATGGTGTTGCCATACCTTAAGGGTTTGATAATAAAGAAGCATTTCTATTGTCTTATATTTTCATATCAGAGTTACAACAAGTGGTATCAGAGCTACAACAAGTGGTATCAGAGCACTTTCTTGGGCACAAAAGTGGAGAATTTTTTTTTTAATTTTTGGAGGATTTCAAGGGCGGCAAGTTTGCAGATAAAATCTGTAGGTTTTGGTGAAAGATTTGCAAAATATAATTGCAGATCTGTATTCTTTGTGAAAAAATAACCGATTTCAAAAAAAAATCAGTCAAATCGGAGTCCGGATGAAGGAGATATCGCTGATTTAAAAATCAGTGGGGTCGCAGATAATTTTTCAGGGCAGCGCATTTGCGGCGCAGAGCTAGACGTCCTAGTGCAATATCTGAAAGATATAATTGTAGATCTGGATTCTTTGTAAGAAAATACCCAATTTCAAAAAAAAAATCAGTCGAATCGGAGCCCAGATGAGGGAGATATTGTTGATTTGAAATCAGCTCTTTTTTGAAGAAATTTTGGTGATGGTGGGAGAGTTACAGCGCAGATCTAAAATTCTAGTGTCTGGATCAAGATTTCTATCACATGGGTGGATGCAGGATGATTCTTCCATTTCTGAAAACAGGTCATAATAGGGATTCCGAGCAATATTGACGAAACTGTGACAATTTCAAATTTTCGCCAAGTCAACGAATTTTTTCTCAAAACACTCTTCACGACGACTCTATATTTTATTGGAAAAGATGATAGCCCTACTATTGAAGAATTCATACAAAATCTAAAGAACATATTTGGGGAGGGATGGAATTGTATGGTACCACTTTTTTTTGAAGGAAGAGACAGCCATATGGTGGAAATCACTGGGATCACTAACTTGGCCAAATGCTCGGATGAAGAAATGAAAAAACTCCTTATGGACAAATGGTCTCGGGTTAGAAAATAAGATAAGGGGAAACATGTGGAGTTATTTTCTACTGGTATATCCTTATTGCAGGTTCATGGGTTGATTCAAAAGGAGGAAGAACGTTGTGTCTATAAATCCTAGTTGCAAGTATAATTTTATCAATGTTAATTTGGCAAAAAAATTGCAAGTTCCAGCCAAACACATTGAAAACACACAAGTGGATGATGGGGATGTTCATATTTATAAGGATTTGAAGCTTTCTATGGATAAGTATGTGTTGCATGGAGATTTTTATACTTCAGAGATGGATAATATGGATGTTGTTTTGGGATATCCTTGGATGGAATCTGCAGGTACTATCAATATTAATGTGCAGAAAAAATTCCTAAAGCTCTGGTATAAAAAGAAGAAAATTACATTACAGGATATTTCCATCAATAAACAGGAAGAGTACATGGAGGCTGAAGCAGAAGATGTTCCAGGGACTGACATATCAGATGATGAGCCTTTGATGATCGACAATCAAACACAAACAGAGGCTGAAGCAGAAAAGGTTACAGGTACATCAGATGAGGGTGCAGTGGTTGAAGTCATATTGGAAAAGAAGACATCACAACAAGCATCATAGCATGGTGAATTAAATAAAAAGACGTCGTGGGTTAAAACTTCAACATATCATCACCCACATCACCCTGTAAGACAACCATCAAGATGGAAACCAAGTAGTCACAAGGACAACAACCCCCGTATGATGGATAGCGAGGAGCGAAGATCCACCTACTACACATCAACACAAAAGAGGTGCCACAGTCAACTTCCATCTCAAGCAAGCGAGGCACCAGCGAGATCGAGGGTTCACCTTTCTATTGGATGGCTAGATGCACATGCATGGTACCAGTGGACTACTCCTTTGAGTAGATCTTATTATTTGTCTTCTTCCCATGTTTTGGGGACGAAACATGCTAAGGGGGGTGGAGTGTTATATACCTAGGGGGGATAATATGGGGTACCAAGGGAGGTACTCAAGGTAATAATGTAATAATGGGATGGGCCATAATAATAAATAAGGTGGTTAACCCATATCATGTAAGGGACCATAAGTAGTTAGTAATAATGTAATAGGCCCATGGTATTAGTGGATGGTATGAGGGAACCATGGTAATGATTCATAGTATTGCATGTATGAGGCCTATATAGAGGCTAGAGACTCCACATGGAGAATGTCAAGAAATATTGTGAAGGATTATTGTATGTACAAGCATATGGCTTGTGGAGTGTTCTCCTTCCTTAAGGAGTGAATGTATGGTGTTGCCCTACCTTAAGGGTTTGATAATAAAGAAGCATTTCTATCTTATTTCGTGGGTTTATTTCTATTGTCTTATATTTTCAGATCAGAGTTACAATAAGTGGTATCAGAGCTACAACATTGCATATGGTTTTCTATCCTCCTCATGTCCAAGGACCGCTCCAATGGGTGTGTCTGAGGCATCAGATGATATCTGGAATGGCAAATCCCAATTTGGTCCTCGAAGGACTGGGGCTGTGGATACGAGCTTCTTCAGATCCTTGAAAGCATTTTCACATTTCTCTATCCAAATAAAATCAACGTTACCAGTTAGTGCATACAAGGGTGCAGCGATACGTGAATAATGTTCTATAAACCTTCTGTAGTAACCAGGAAATCCAAGAAAGCTACGTACCTCTATTTGAGTGGTAGGAGTAGGAATAAGCAAAATTATTTAGGTTTTGGTTGGATCTACCTGAATTCCAACTGTTGAAATATAGTGTCCTAAAATAAGTCCTTCTGTCATCATCATATAACATTTTTCATGGCTTAAACAAAGCCTAGTAATAATGCAACGTTGTAGGACTTTTTCTAGTGTATCTAGTGCTGGGTCAAACTCATCTCCGTATGGAGTAAAGTCGTCCATATATACTTCGAGTCCTTCATTTATTAGGTCTGTATAAATGCTAAGGATAGCCCTTTGGAATGTGGCAGGGGCATTGCATAAGCCAAAAGGTAAAACTTGATACGAAAATGTTCCCTAAGGACAAGTAAAAGTAGTTTTGTCTTGATCTTCAGGGGAAATCTGTATTTGGTTATACCCACTGAAGCCATCAAGGAAAGAAAAGATTTTCTTTTCTACCAAAGTGTCTAATACTTGGTCGATGAATGGGAGAGGGAAGTGATCTTTTTGTGTTTCTTTATTTAGCTCCCTATAGTCCACGCAGATTCTCCATTTCCCATTCTTTTTTGGTACCATCACAAGCGGGGAGACCCATTTACTATCAGAGATAGGGTATATAAAGTTAACATCTAAAAGTTTTTGAAGCTCATCTTTTACCACTTCTTTTAGATGAGGATTTAGTCTTCTCTGAGGCTATCTAACCTGTCTTGCATCTTTTTCTATGTAAATGTGGTGTGTACACAACTGGGGATCAATTCCTTTCATATCAAGGTAGTCCCATGCAAATGCTTCTTTATATCTCCTTAAGATATGGATGAGCTTCATTTCTTGTTTAGATGTGAGGTTGGCATTAATGTTTAAGGTTTTTTTGGGTTCAATTTTCACAATTTTACTATTTGCAACAGAAGTGACAAGAATTGTGTGATCATGTGTATCTTTCAGAGGGTCTTCTTTTAATTCATTATCAAACACTGCTTTTATCATATGACATTGGGTACGATATTTTGGTTCAGTTTGACTAATGAAATTATTGATGGCATCATCTTCTGTTTGGTGTTTGAACTCAAGTGCTTCTTGTATAGTTAATGGAGATCTAATGTTATCAGTAAGATATGATACGGGGTGCCTATTAGTTTTGACTATTGTGACACTTGGCTGTGCTGGGGGATATAGCACTAAATTCTTGATATCTGCTCCCCTAGTTATGATCCTATTCCCTTATCGACAGCCAATATAGGAATCGACAGTGGCGAGCCAAGGTCTTCCTAGGATCAATGGATGTCCATCGAGTCAGGTTTTAGGATTTATTATCAGAAAATCGGTCAGATATTCCTAGGAGTCAACCGAGACCATGACATCATGTAGAATTCCTTCTGGCCTAACCACAGATCGGTTAGCCAATTCTAACAAAGTGGAGGTGGGTTCTGCAGATGTAATGCCTAGCTTTTGGCAAGTAGCGGTTATTAAGATATTGATTGCAGCTCCAAGATCAACTAAGGCATTGGGCAGGGTTTGACCATAAATTTGGACATTTACTATTGGGTTTCCTGGGTCCTTGTATTTAATGGGTGTTTCTTTTCCTAATAGTAAGTCAGATAAAGTGCCGACTACTTGAACTCTTTGATTATTTGTTATATTCCTCCTTGGTCTTTTTATGCAAAATTCTTTAATATTTTTTACGTATATCGGGATGTCTTGAATGGCTTGGAGGAATGGAATTTTTATGTACAAATTTTGCAATTCTTGCAGAATGTCATAATCAGGTTGTTATATAGGTCGAGGTATGATAAATCATTCTGGGAATGGAGGAGAGGATGTGGTTGCTTGATTATGAGTTTTTTGTTTATTCACATCTTCTTCATTTTGCAGATGTTCTCTAGGTAACTGATCTTCAATCTAAACTGTTTTATTTCCCTCAGTTTGAATAATACGCCTAGATCTTAACTAAAGATCATTACACTCCCTCAGATCGGGTCCTACTTCTGGTGTTTCTAGGATTTGGAGAGCTTGGACCGGTCCGTTATTTGGGTTGGGATTGGGTTGGGCTAGGAGTTGTGGTCTCAGATTAGACTAGGGATTTTTCTGTAAAGCTAGAAATGTAGGTTCATGGAGAGGGATATTTCCTACTGGCTGATGTGTTGGTCTCTTCCAGTTTGTCTGCCAAGCTGAGCTTTGTGAAGTAGGGGGAGTCCATTGCGGTGGATATGGGTTGTTTTGCCAATATGGTGGGGGATAAGGATGATTCGACCAACCAGATTGGCTTTTCTAATTCAGCCATGAGTTTGCAGAAGGAAATGACTGTGGTGACCAGTTTGGAAATGGGGGCTGAAATTGGAATTGGCATGTATTATAGTATTGAGCATTATACTGTGGTGACTGAAAAGAAGAAGCTAGATCTGGAAACATAGCAGTTTTTCGCGGCTGCCACTGACGGCGTTGGTTGAGCAAATACACTGCTTCTGGCTCTTCTTCTGCCTCCTTATATACTGCTTTTAGTCCAGCTAGTGAGGGACAACTTTCCGTGGAGTGATCTCTTGTACCGATGGCACATGTTTGGACTGCATCTAGTGGACACTCCTTATGTCTATGTTTCTTCCTGCATCTGGGGCAGAAGATTGCCAAATTCTGTTATGCCTCCATTTTCTTCTGCTTGCACTGCAAAATATCCAATTGTGTAGTCAGCAAAACTTTCCTGATAAATATCCCCTTTTCCCATAATGTTTAATGTTTCGATCCATTTTTCCCGCATACCCCTTATTAATGTTGTTTTCAACACATTGTTAGGTAAAGGCAGTGATGCATAGGGGGATCTTTGTAGATTATACTAAAAAAGTTCCACATATTTTTCTAATGTTTCGTTTGGTCTAGCTATCATTTGGAATATTTCATCTTTCAGTTCTCTAGACCTGCAATAGTCCTAATATTCTTTTAGAAACGATTCTTTCATTTGTTCCCAGTTATTTATAACCCCACCACCTAATCCCATAAACCATCTTAAAGAAGCCCCTTTTAGTGTAGAGGGAAATAGTTTTAATTTCTGCGAGTCAGTGGTGTAATCATATCCCCTGCATAACACATCAAATTCAAATAAAAATGCATCTAGGTCTTCTGATGTAAGCCCGTGGAATGTAGGGATATGTTGAAGGGGAATTGCTTTCATGGGGGCATTTGCTGCAGAATCCACTATAGGATATTGTAATGTAGAGGTTTGGGTGTTTGGCTGGTTTTGAGCCATTGGGTCAAATATATGCCAATAACCTTCTGGGATATCTAGGAGGGTGTTCCTAGGTTGAGAGGGAATGGCTTTGTCAGGAATACTTTTAATAGTACTTCCTCTATCTGGGACTTTTGATTGAGGAGATTGGGTCTCTCCAATAGTAATTTTTACAACACTGTCTTTGTCTGGGCTATTGAATGGCTGAGTTATCTGAAGAGGAGATCTTGGTTCCTCAATTTCCCCTGTCTCTCCTCCTCCTTCACAAAGATTAGTAAAATTCCCTTCCTGCAATAGCTCTGGAGTAGAATTTTTAATTTCTTGAAATTCCTGCTCGTCAGTTTGACTATGCACCTCAGCAAAGGCTACAGATGGTGAGCCTGTGGCCTGAAGGGAGCTAGTAGGCTGTTTAGAAGTAATTTTCCTGGGTCCTACTGAGGGCTGAGATTCGGCTTTCTTATAGATTTCGTTTATGAAGGTTGATCGACCAAGGGTCACCGACGCTTAGCTTTTTCTGGCTTTGGTAAAGGTTTGGAATTTTTCTCTGGCTTTTTCTACTTAGTCATGCACTCAATTTAACTACAAAATCCTACTAAAGCAATAATAGCAAATTTGCAAGAAAGCGGGAAAAGGAGCAAGGCTTTTACATGCTCCACACGTAGGTTCTTACCTTCCGTTTTCAAAACCCAATTATTCCCTATCAGACTCATACACTACTCTGAAAAAAGAACAAATGGCTACACTCTTTCCCCGGCAATGACGCCAAAATGTGGAGCTATAAAAAGGGTCTCTCCCACCTCTAGTTACCTCACATTAATATGTCAATCCATGAATGTTTTTCTATTTCAAAGAGTGTCTCAGTCTAAGGCTTAGCATTTGTCGGAGTAATGCTCATAGTATAGTTGTTTAAAATTACAAAAGTAAATGGATGCATTTCTACAACTTAACTAATTCAAAAAGCAATATATCAGTCAAGGGTCTGGTAGCAATAGCCCATCCCTTTAGAAACTGATGGAAACGAATTCTGAGAACAGATCAGGGGGTCTGGGAGCTGGGCAGCAGACGCCGATGCTCACTACAGCCTGAGATCGTCCTTAACAAATAACAAGAAATAGAATGGTAGATAAAGAGATCAGTAATGAAATAGAACAAAAACCTTAAAATGCAACATAAATTCAGAAATGAAACAACAATTCAGAAATGGAACAACAATTCGGAAATGAAACAACAATTCGGAAATGAAACAACAATTCAAAAATGGAACAACAATTAAGAAATTTAACAAGTTGTGAATCTATTCAATCACATCAATCCAAACATCAATCCTCCATTCTTAAAGATATACACACACAATGGAACAACACTAAAAACCATATAAACACAACGTGTTCAGTCTCATACAGTTGTCACCTCTAATTAGAAAGCGTACGATTGCATCTCAATATGAAACAGTAATATTCAAGATATCAATAATCATATAAAATCAGAGCTTCCACGAGAAATTCTGTAATGCTTAAGGCACAATCGTATAACACGAGAACTCCGTAATGCAACAACAGTAACCTGTAGAGATTAATCGTATTATACCAACACTTAAAGGAGTAGTAACATAATGTTGCGTCAATACAATACTTTCGTTTGCAGGAACATTAAATGAATTAAACACGACAAAGTATGTGACATAAACTTTATAAAACACATCAGGTTACCAGATTACGTTGATAAGAAAACCACACAGAAACCACGCGTAATGATACAAGAGCAAGTGTCCTCCAGGGCCAGGCCCTTAGCCTCTAGGGGTACACCACTTAAGGTTGATCCAGGCTCAAAGATAAAAGAGTAACCAAGTCTATATTAATGCATGAAGTAAAATTACAGTAAAGCAAGTCTTAACAGGACATAATTATCATAGTTTTGATCTTTTTAAAAGGAATTACATAAGAGCATAACCATCCTTCAGCTAACAATGCTACCCCTTATATAAGGGTGACGACGGAGATATCTATATGTAGAAATAGATAAAATAGCGATCCCTCAGGATCCTTATTCGCAGAATCATTAATCCTGAGTCACTTCTTCTCTTTTCTGCACCGAGCTGGCATCTCCGCCTCCTTTCCTGGGTTGGTACGTTTTGATCTGGTTTGCATGCGGTCTCGTGTCAAAGGGACAACAATTAATCCTTCTTTGTCTTTTCCTTTAGGACAGCCACTTTTCGTTTTTCCTCCCTCCTATACATGGAAACGACAATTGTCAGCCTTCTATATTAATCTCGCATGTTTCGATATAATTCTTTATCAGTTTCTAGGTTCATAATGCAAAAAGGCTTATAAGTCCTAATGAAAAGATACCAAAATGACCATCAAAACATACCTTCTTTGATACTCCACAGTACGATCCATGCTTTTCTTAAAAAATGTAAGGATAATGTTTTGGGCTAATGCTGTTCTATGTGCTGCATATATAAACAATAGATGTCCATCTAATGCTATAAGAAACAAGACTCCTTATGAAATGTGGTATGGACATGTTCCTTCGGTAAAACATCTCAAGGTCTTTGGTTCCACCTGTTATGCTTTGATACCAAAGGTACATAGAAACAAACTTGGTGCTAGAAGTCGTAAGTGTATCTTCCTAGGCTATTCAAACACCTCCAAAGCATACCGCCTCTATGATGAAGTAAATAAGAAGTTTGTTGTATCTAGAGATGCAATTTTCCTTGAATCATCCAAAACTGACAATGTTGTTGAGCAGCAATTTGATCGCTTGGATAGATTTGCAAAAGAAAAATTATTTCAGGATTTTGATAATCAGATTCCACATCTTGAAGGGGGATTCCTATAGTGGATCAACATGTGGAATCTTCTTCTAAAAACACTCTCCCCTGCATGAAACTCCAACAAGGGATGATGCTTTAAGTGATGTAATTGGTAGAATTGGGAGACTCGATCTTGATTCAGTCCCAACTCAATCAACGGAGCAGCATGGACCATCTGAGAAAGGTCCTCCAATGTGGGTGACAAAGATAGTTGAAAGTGTTCATCCTGATGAAGTTGGAAAGATAGGAACCAGAAATTCAGACTAGCAAAATGGAGGTGATGTAGATGACTCTAATTCACCTGTTGATATAGATGTTTCTTATGATTGTCAATTGAACTTGTCTACAGATTTTCAACCAACTTCCTTCAAAGAAGCTTCTTCTCATGATGAATGGAAAGAAGCAATGCAAAAGGAGTATGATGCCCTCATAAAGAACGCCACTTTGAAGCTGGTTGATCCTCCATTAGGAACCAAACCAATTGGCTGCAAGTGGGTCTACAAGAACAAGTATAAAGCTGATGGCTCACTTGACAAGCACAAAGCTAGGCTTGTGGCAAAAGGTTTTGCACAGAAGGAAGGGGTCTATTATGAGGAGACTTTTGCCCCCACAGCAAAATGGGCTACCATCTGGACACTCTTTGCACTAACAGCTCAGAACAGTTGGAAAGTCCATCAAATGGATGTAAAAACTACTTTCATGAATGGAGATATAAAAGAGAATGTTTTTATGTCCCAGCCTAAAGGATTTACTGTGAAAGGACATGAACATAAAATATGAAAACTTGTGAAGTCCTTGTATGGCCTCAAACAAGCACCGCGAGCCTGGTATGAAAAACTGACTGAGCATCTTCTGAAACTCAATTTCAAACATTTTGATCTTGATGATGCAACTTTATTTGTCAATAAAGTTGGCAAAACAGTTGTATATCTTGTGGTATATGTAGATGATCTTTTGATGACAGGGAACAATGGAAGCTACATTGCATCCATAAATAAGGAATTGGGGAAAAATTTTGAAATGACTGATTTGGGCTATGTTCATTACTATCTTGGCATTGAAGTAACCCAACATCCAAAGTCCATATTTCTTTCTCAAAAGAAATACATTGGAGATCTATTGAACATGTTTGGCATGACAGAGTGCAATCCTCTTACGACTCCAATGGAACAAAACTTAAAGCTCACATCTATTGAAGGAAAAGAATTTGAGGATGCAACAAAGTATAGACAACTTGTAGGAAGTCTCAACTACCTAACTACTACCATACTAGACATTTCGTTTGCTATTGGAATCCTCTCCAGGTTTATGCAAAAGCCTTGTGAGGGACATTGGTCTGCTGCAAAAAGAGTTCTAAGGTACTTGAAGGGAACTAAATACTTTGGAATCAAGTATACACAAGTGGACGACTTCAGTTTGATTGGATACTCTGATTCAGACTTCGATGGAGACAAAGAAACTAGGTATCAACTTCAGGATATGCTATGAGTCTTGGATCAGGAGCTGTCTCCTGGAGATCATGCAAACAATCAGTCCCAACAGATTCCACAACAAAAGCAGAATACGTGGCAGCAGCTGAAGCAACAAAAGAAATTGTGTGGCTTAGGAAAATTCTTGAAGATTTGCAGGTAAAACAAGTACAATCAACTCCACTGATGATTGACAATACCTCTGCAATAAAGTTGGCCAAGAACCCAAAGTTCCATGATCAAACGAAGCACATCAATACTAAATATCATCTGATTCGACATCATGTTGAGGCCAAAACAATCCATCTCCGTCATTGTTCCACAAATGAGCAAATTGCAGACATTTTCACCAAAGAGCTTGGAAGAGAAAAGCTTGAACGATTCAGAATGATGCTTGGACTCACCAACATCCCTTCAGATTAAGGGGGGGAATGTTGACACCTAATCCTTGTGATTGGGTGAATTTATGTAAATAGCTAAATAGGAAATATGAACAGTCATCGGGAGACGAACTGAATAGTCTCTCCCTCATGTATATAATGAAGGCCTACCTGATGGAATAGAACAGTCGAATCATTTTTGCCTTATGGAGTTACTGCTTGGCCTGACATGCACGAAACACACGGGGAGTGCTGGATTATCCAATGCCCAACAATATCCCCCCAGTGCGAGCCGGGTATGATTCGAACTCGAGACCTTTGGCTCCGATACCACTTGTTGGGATCACGATTACCATTACACCAAAACCCACAGGTGTTAGTAAATGGACGCATCGCCAAAGTTAACAGATCCTCGAGAGGCGGTTAGTCCATGTCATGAAACACACGGGGAGTGCTGGATTATCCAATGCCCAACATGTTTATTGAGAATTAGTTTGTAAGGATTTATTGCTAAGCTACAACCATAGAAAAGCTCAGCCAATGAACATTTTCCATACCCAGGCGTAGAAAATGACTATTCTGGTTAGTGAACACGTAAGCACATTGCATGTCGGATTGCATTTCACCTGTGTCTCTCTTGCATGTTAGGTATCTTTGGTTTTGGGTATTGTTTTTGAAGCTTTAGCTTTTGGCCAAGCTACAGGAAAGCAAGCAATGGATAGCCGTGCGCAGTGGCTGAACAATCGCGGAAAACAAGCAATGGGTATTGTTTTTGAAGCTTTAACTTTTGGTCAAGCTATGGGAAAGCAAGCAATGGATAGCAGTGCGCAGTGGCCAAACAATCACAGAAAGCAAGCAATGGATAATAGTGTGCAGTGGCTGAAAAATCACGGATCAATCCCTTCTGCGAGGAAACCAATCCATGATAGACCTTTGGTCTTTCGCTTGGGTTTTTTTCTCATGGTAGAGATTCTCAGTTAATTGCTCCTGGCAGAGATTCTGGGTTATAGCAGTCTAGTCTCAGAGTTAAGCCTCATAGCCTCACACACAGTCGCAACAGTGAAATCATCGACAAGCCTCATAGCCTCACACACAATTGCGGCAGCAAAATCAACAACACAATATGGCGCATTATCATAGTCTGGTGCTTTCCTCCAAAAAGATTTCAGGGTATAGTATAGAAACCTTCAAAAAGATTTCAGAGTGCAGTATTTTTCTACACTTCCATGTTCTTCTAGGTTTCATAGTACCTGTGTTTTTCTTCCATTCTAAGAGGAGGACATATACGGTTGCATTATGGCCTCATTAATTGAAATGGCATGCATTGCTCCATGATTTGTTTGATTTCATATTACCAATGTTTTTTTTGGGCTGCCTAATTTATTGAAATTGCATGCACTCCTACTTCATATGTTGATTTATTTTCAGTTCCTAACTTCATGGCTACTACCTCTATCGGCTCCGAATGAAACTACCAGAACCCTCTTTTCTGTTGCATGCTTGATTTCATTTTAAAACTATAATTTCTCATTTTCATACCAGAAAAAGAAGCTCGACTGTTTTAAATTATCATTTCATACGAGAAAAAAAAACTTGGCTGGTTTAAATTATCATATTAAGAAATAGAGAGCTTAATAGCAAATAGATGTCAGTATTACTCATAGGATAGCTGCCTGGGTGAGATTGGGTTTTTGGTTCTAAGAGTAAGAAATAGGGGGTTTGGTTCTCCTTGTCCCCTTCGTTTGGTGTTGATTTTCTCGGTATTTCTTCAAGATTCTTTTGGGGTACCCATTTAGGATAACTGGACAACTCGACATATTCATACCATGTTCTCACTCAATGGTAACCGTGTTCTCCCTCATTTGATTTAGGTTCAATTTGATAGTTATATTCCTCAGAAGGACATCATGCATCAAAATGACTCACACGGGTTTAGACGTAACAAAGGAGTTCGAACATATTTATTTAATCAATGGGCTTGGGGCAAAATGGATCACTTTCTTTCAGCTGATGTCATAGGTTATTTTGACAATCTGGATCACGCAATCCTCTTTGAAGTCGTTAATAATGTGATTCCAAATCAACGTATTATGAGTCTAATCCGCAATTTTTCTAATGTAGATATCTTGGATGAGACAGGGAAAAACAAAAGGGATTCCACAGGGTTGCGTTGTCTCCCCTGTGCTTATGAATTTGTACTTACACAACTTCGATGTAAAACTATTGTAATTTCTATCTGCTTTTGACCATGTTCACTATTTGAGATATGAGGACGATCTGTTGATAGGGTTTGGAGAGCCCAACTCCCCCCTATTGGAGGACCGCATTCAAAACGAAATGAATGCATTAATGAAGGATATCCAGTTGGACTTGAAAATAAGCATTCATCCTAAGGGAAGCTCTTTCCTCTATTTGGGCCCACTGATAAGTTATAGAAATGGAACCCCGAGTTTCATGGCTCCTTTGAATCGCATACGAAGTAAGATTAAGTCTAAACCAGTTCAACAGAAATGGGCTAAACTCAAATTGGAACACAAAAAAACCTAGAAATCTCACTCCAAGATGATATTATTGGTTTTTTCTCAAACGCCTTTACTCATATTTTTCCTTATATTTGGGTATATCAAATTATGTTCAATTCAGAGAAATGATGAAACAAGAACTCAACCATATCTGTTTAGTGATGTTGGCTAACGTTGAACATAAATCAAACAGGCAACTTGTGTGGAAAAAGATAAATCTAAACATGTGATAGATGGAAGTAATGTCGTTCATAATCGGAGCTAGAAAATAGTTTCGTGAAGATAAAGCTTACTTTATGAAAGCAAATCACCCAACTTATCCTCCTTTGTAAGCTAAGGTAAGAACTAACTGTACCTTCTTGTCCTTTGAGTCCGCCAAGGTAATGAATGTGCTCACTATAAGAATCAATGGGACATGAAAAGGAACAACCTATACCCTTGCCACTACTTATGCTGTTGGTGGATCATCTGCTATCTATGCTAGTTTATCTGTTGTTGGATGTACTATTGTTGGTGCTGATAGCTATGGATCTATATATTTATCTCAATCCAGAACATCTGGTTCTTAATCTCTATCACGAATTTGATATCCCTATATACCTGTGCTTCACCTTCGGGTTAACCTAGGTGGGAAACTAGCTTTGATTATCGCTGGTTGCTAGCTTGGCTTTCTTGCTATCATAATCAACATACTCAACTGAATTAGTTGTTGCATCAATAGACTTGATAGAATTAGCTGTTGCATCAATAACTTAATCAATATCATAATCAACTCATGCTGGAGGATCTGGAACATGATTTGTTGCTAGCTAGCTTGCTGGCTTTGGCTTTCCAGTGTAGATGGTTGCTGGTTCAAAGAATGCTTCTTATACAGAAACAATTTGTATTTTTCTCTGCTGAAAGACTTGGCATGAATTACTTTGTAAGTATAAAAAACTCGCAAACAACACATGTAATATAGGCACTTTGATTCGGACATTTCTTTAGAATTAACTATAACACATGTAATACATGCGCATGCTCCACGTATATTATCATGGTACTCCATACTCACTTTTACAAAACAACTAATAAACAATTTTATATACTTCAATTTAATTAAATATTAAATAAATTGTTCGGCTACATTAATTTAATAATCTAATCTAATGTTATACTCCCATGTCAATATATTCTTTTCACAACAACAAAAACTAGTTAGCTTTATTTCACACCGATTCCATTCGCAGGCAGCTCGTGCCATTTAGTCATTTAGTATTGCTGGTCTAAACGAACTTATAAATCAGAAGTAAACTTCACAAAGAAAAGGGAGTCCTAAATGAGTATGTACATTTTTGTTTTGTCTTCATGGCCAACTGGAATAAAGTTAACTTACCTCTTCCAATTTGTGTCTAAGAAATATTCAAATTTGCAATTTGTAAATGATTTAAAAATATAATTTTGACATAAAATAAATTAGGAAATTAAATTGACTTATTTCTAAAATAGATCTTAAATAAATTAGGAAATTAGATTGACTTAGTTTCTAAAATAGATCTTAAATAAATTAGGTTGAACTAGGTTCTAAAAACATATTAAAATAGATCCGAATTCTGTTGCTTTAACAAAATAAAAATACTAGGTCAACTAACTCCCCGCTTCCACTCAAACGTGTTTACAAACAATTATTGTGTTATACCTGGCAAGTTTTGAGAGACGGTATAAATTATGGACCTGAAACTCTCAACTCTCAATTCCACTTTTTTTGAAGTTGCCACAATATCCCTTTTGTAATTAATTTATACATAGTTCTTCCAATGCTCCTACCACTTCCAAACATTTTGTCCATAACTATGATATATCAACTTTGTATGCACAAATATGAATTATATATTTGCAAATTTTATTTATTTAGGATTAATATTTTATAATGATATTTGATATTTATGGTATTGTGTTTATTTCGAAAGAAGAATTAGTCAAGTAGATGAAAAATGAATTACTCAAGTGGATGATAGGAATTTAACTTTCGTAAAATATTTAAATATTTTTAACACATCTAAATTTATAAATATTATAAATATTCAATATTTATCTTTTAAAATCATAATTTTTTATTTTTATTTTTATTAAGTTTTATAGAGAGCTGTTTCTTTTTTCACTAGTATAAGGAGTTAGCATTATGACATAACTTACTTATTGCTGCACATATGAAAGTCATGTACAATAATATGAAGATTTAGCTACGAGACAAAGGGAAACAAATCCATCAACACTTGTTTAATTAAACTATTTAAACTAATTTATGTCAATAGCAATTTCATATATATAATATATAATATTTTAATGTTGTATATAATAAAATATTCCACTTGTTTAATTAAACTATTTAAACTAATTTATGTCAATAGCAATTTCATACATATATATATAATATATATTTTAATGTTGTATATAATAAAATATTCAATGTCTACCGGAAAAAATAATTGAATATTAAAATAAGTAAAAATGATCAAATACTACCCAATAAAAATAATAAGAGGGAAATGTGTAAATCATTCAATTCTTAACATCAAATTAATATGTGACATTTAAAAATATTCATAATAATAAAAAAATTCAATTTGAGGCACCAATAAAATATTTTAATATGCAAGGTTATGTAGTATTGATGTATACTTAAAAATAATTTACATTTTGTTTTTTTTTGGTATATTTTTTTTTTGTAAATTTTCTGTGAAATCCAATAATTTTTTTTTGAGTTTACAAGTTTAAGTTATGTACTCTATATATCAATAAAAAATAAAATTTAAACAATGAAAAATTACACATCATATATATATATATATATATAGAGAGAGAGAGAGAGAGAGAGAACCACTACAAATTTATTGAGATATATTAAGGGATGAGAGGATGCATTTTTTCTTCAAATTTTACACTTTAAAAGAGGTTTGCACCTAAAAACATTGATCCCTTTTGGTACATGCTAAATCTATGCTTAAGATGGATCTATAATGGTTACATATACTCTTGTGTTATTTTTTAAATTATGTCAATAGGCCTGTCTATTTTTGAATAGGTCTTCCACAATTTTCAATTTAATTATCAATAATTATTAGGTGTAGATAATGATTTCACCTCCATCAAATATTTTAGAATATTTCTACTAGTAGTCACAAATCAAAGGTTGAAATTTATCTCTATGCTTTATACTCCTTTTTTTTTGTGAGTCAACAAAGGTTAATTATATTATAAGGAAATAACTACTTACATTTTGGTGGCCTTAGGCTCTCCCCGCTTCACCATGACCGGATTTATTAGCAAGCAGAGCCAGACAAAAACATAAGAGATATGCCCAGTCATTACATGTATCCCATGGACAAAATGACCAAATGTTACCAAAAACATACAAAAACTAAGACATCTTGCAAATTTCATCTTAAGGAGAGAGGTTTTGAGCTTGATTACCCAAATCGGTTATAGGCCCACGATATTCATGCATATGATAATCAATATGGGCAAGGCATGCTTCAATTTCATCCATTCTTTAATTGTTGCGGTGTTGATTGCACCTCATGGCAACCTACTGTTCTAGTATCTCATTCTTACTGAACTACACATCATTTATGTATGCCACGATCTCATTCCTATCCTTGCACCTATTCTCATGAATTTGGCTCAGATGTTACGAAGTTGTTCTGCAACTGTGTCTAGAGAAGGTGGTTGTTCCACATGACCTAGTGAATGGGCCGGGGTGTGGGAAACGCCCCCTCCCATGTCGATATCTCTTGCGTCTGCCTCTTTGAAATCTTTCCCCTTATTAGCTCGTGCATAGGGTTGTTTGTGACATCCACCACTGCGATAGGGATGCCCTCGTTGACATATCATTACAGTTTCTCGCAACCAAGTGCCTTCCCTGCCCAGACCACGCCCCACTGGCTACACCTTGCCTGCCAACCAGCTGAAGCTGCGGCTGACGAGACCATCCACACCTCAACCTCAACACCACAGTAACATTGTGGCTACCAACCACCCCAATGATACCTCTGCTAGACCCAAGAACTAACTCAACTCCATGAGTAGATAACTCATAAACAAAGGCAATGTGAAATAAGTGAAAAGACCAGAGCCCTGACACATGCAACACTCAGGGTGTTTGACGAGCACATATAGAACCCACACTACACTGAGAGGGTCATTGGGAATGGAGTCTTGAGGGGAGATAGAGAGCCTATAGGAAAAGGGCTAACCTCGAGCCTTAGTAGCCACGTCTGCCTGACCGACTACCCATGAAAGTGAAAATAAAATGACAAGTTAGCTGCCTTAAAGCGATCCAACAACTAAGGATTCTTCCATAGAGAAGTATGGCCACACTGCCCACGGAAAAATATTTCCATAAATCTAATTGAGGTTCCCAACTGAGGCAACAAACCACCCACTGCCAGAGAGAAAACTAAAATGCAGAGAGAAAGCCATCCCAACTACAATCTTCGAGGCATGTAAATGAGCCCCCCAACTATCACCTCTAGGTCCGGGATTGAAGAAAAGAATCTCTGCGATCTACACTTCCCCAATAGTGCCATCTCAAACCCAAAGTCTATCGTAAAAAATAGCGTGGAGAGGAAATATACCTATAGATACACTACATTGTGGATGTATGCATATAGCAAACAAGGGCTTCGACCCAAGTGTTTTCCTACAACTTTAGGCTAGCCTTCCACGTAACCCTCATCCAATAATTCACAACAATCTCAACTTTTAATTGTTGGTTTGCAAGGCACCTCAGAGCAACACCCTGCAAAGCTCACATTGAGAGAATCTACCTTCCTCGCTTTTCATGGTTGCAATTGATGCTCAAAACCATTTCAACCTATAACCATATAATCCACCCTATCTCGAGAATGTTCGGGTACTGTTCCCAAGGGTACTTATTATTACGACGATTCATCCACCTAACGCCGTGTGGGGTGAGCATTAACACTCACTGAATGCACTTTGTCGTTATCTCAAGGGTTTTTTTCTCCTTTTTAATTAAATAGATTAATTAAAAAATATCATATTAACAAGTCTCATATGAAATGAGTTATAGTTTTTTGAGCATGTGGTATTGATAAGCCATAACATTGGCTCATGATTTTACAACAAAGCCTATTTACAAATTAAAAATATCCATAGTAAATATAAAATAGTTATAAAACTTGTTACCTATTTAAAAAAATTACATATTTAAAAAAAATTCATGTTTATATTAATTTTTTTTTTATAATTAACCATAAATAATGGTAGAGGTTTTGTGTTTCATCTCAAGAAAAACATCGAAGAGAAACTTAAGATGTCGCGTATGCATCACCACATGGCAATTCATTGGTACGTCTCCACATAAGAATACAAGAGCAAGCCATCTTTGGTTTTATATTTTTATACTTAAATACCCGTTTTGGGATTATGTGCATGTAAATTTATTTAAAAAATTAAATAAAGCATATAAAAAGTGTTAAATTAATTTGGTTTAATTCCAATAAAATTCAATCGCAGATAAAGGGAACTTCGTGCCAATAAAGTCAATAAATTCTTCACCATGATTATTATGACTAATTATTTAATGTTGATAAAACACTAGTGTTCATTCTATAATAAAGTTTTAAAAGAGGAAAAAAATAATTTTACATCAGAGGATTAAAAGAGGAAAAAAATAATTTTACATCTGCGGATTTTGTGATTTATGATTTAAATAAAGATTTTAAAGAGAAATTACATAGAAATTTTAAATTTCGAACTTTGTTTTGATGATAAATTTCGATAAAAATTTGAAACACGTGGACACAAAGATTTCTATGTGATTTTTTGGAAAATTTTTTTATTTTAAAAAATAATATTAATTATTTTTATTTAATTTAAAAATAAAAATATTGAATACAGTAAATATAATATAAATTTCTAAAATTCAAAGAAAACTAATTTTGACTGTTGGAAATTTACAGTTGCACTTTTGATATATATTAATGATCTGTGATCTTACTCCTCATTTGTGTATTAATGATAAATCTAAATAAAATTGAAAATACATCAATCTATGTGATTTCTCAAAAAAAAATCTTGACTTAAGTCATGAATCACTAAATCATTTAATTTAAAAATAAATTCATTGCTAAAATTTCAGTAGAAACTATTAACGATTTCCAACGATTTCCACATTGCTAAAATTTCAGTACAAACTATTGACGGTTTCCACATTGCTAAAATTTCAGCAGAAACTATTAACGGTTTGCACATACAATGTTAATTTTTTAAGAAAACATTAATTATAATTATTCATGTGAGTAAATTTATACTGTTTACACATTTTTTTATTGGTTTCCATATCCCTTGTTGTCTTTTAAGGAAACCTTGATTATAGTTATTCATGTGGGTACATTTATACGATGTTGTTTACACAATATTTTTAGTGGTTTTCATATACAATGTTGTTTTTTACAATGCCAAAATTATAGTGAGCTCGGGAGGCTTCTCTCCAAGCTTTTTGAGCATAGGAATAAAATCTTAAATCAAAATAAATAATCTGTCTTTAGGTCCGATAGATCATTATTTGGTCTCAGCTGACGTTAACCATCATCATCATCATCACAATGTTGTTTTTTAAGGAAACATTAATTATAGTTATTCATGTGGGTAAATTTATACGCTGTTGTTTACACATTTTTTTGTGGTTTCCCATATAATGCTGTCTTTTATGGAAACGTTAATTATTAATTAGAGTTATTCACGTGGTTAAATTTACGCATTTTTTTAGTAGAGGTAGTTGTATCAAGCATTTTTAGTTAATAAATAATGATAAATATTAATCTAAATACTATTTATATTTAAGTTATTGGAGTCTATTTTTTTCCTTAGTTTTTTTTTAATGTTTTTATCCTTAATTTATAGGTAAAAGTAAAATATTAATTAATTAATAAGATAGATATTAACTTAAATATTTATACTTGAGTTATTAAGTCATTTTTCTTTCGTCCTTATGTTATGTTTTATCTTAAATTTATAGGTAAAGTAAAATAATTGTATTTATAATAAATTAAAATATAAGTAAAAATATGATTATTGACATTATTAATTCTAAATTAAGATAAAAAGTTGTTTTTAAAAGTAATTTTTTTTTAATAAAAAAAATTGCATATAGCTTGAATTTGTAGGAGATATCAGAGACTAACAAGTTGCTTACCAATAACAAATAATTAGAAAACTAATAAACAATTAGAAAATTACTACAATAATCATAATATTATAGAAAACTCTTTGAAGATTCATGATTTCAAGGGAGGAACTACCTTTGAACCATAATAGAACAATTAGTTGTGTAAAAATTTAGGCTAAACACATGTGCCACCACTTCTATATTGGCCACTTAGTGAGAAAATGAATGAAATATTGAGAAGCATCAACTACAAAAATCACAAACAACTATTCACATTTGCTAACAATAAATGAGACTTCCAATCTATTACAAAAGAAACATATATATTAGTACTCCTTAAGCTTCCATGTTAGAAAAAACCAATTCCTTGAATTTGCACATAATGTCTTTCTAATCTTGAGGAAGCATAAACACTGGTATATGGAAACTCATAATTGACACTTATCGAGATCATCAAAATAACGGTGACTCAAAGCTAGTTCACAATCACCGTATATCGTCTTTGAGTGAAGGAAATGGCCTAAATAGTAAAGGATATGTGTCCTAACAAAAATACAGACGAATTATTTGTTGAAGGATAAATAAGATGCCACCTTTATTGATTTGGAAATGAAAGCAATCATCCTTACCCCACATTATAACCATCAATATCTGACTTTCCCCCAACAAACATCATTAATTAATATAAGCCTTCTAATTCTTTGCATTTATAACAACTATTTTGTATTGATATATAAAGATCCATTCATAATATAATCTAACCTTGTATAGTTCATTTTTTCAGCAACAACCACTAGTTTGCAATGGTCTGTAAATCGACATGAATGGGGGTAGCCATTAGCAAATCCCAAAATTTCTCGTAGAGAGCACCGATGTTGAAATGGTTGAGATCATACACCTACAACATAGATAACCATATAAAGATGCATGTTCATATTCTTTCAAAGAAGAGAGATTAGAACAATGTTGCAACTTAGGATAGAATAAGACCTTGCTATGCATGGTATTAAACACACTCTTGTTAATCGTTGAACATGCAACATTCACCTCAAGACCACATCCTTCCAAGACTCGCAGAAGATCAGAATAGACAACTTGTCCTTGGAGAGTGCTCATGGAAACTTTTTTACACCTGAATTGACGAATTTTATTTCCAAGGTGGGCATTTCGCCATCTAATCCTGGGGGTTGCAGATCATTGCAACAAAATTTCTCGTTAGATGTGGGTAGCATGCCCTTAAAGGAAACTTTTTCCTCTTGAGCAAATTTGACCTTCATTTTATCTCTTCCATTCGAGAACTCATAGAAAATTGAAAATGACGGTTTATGGTTGACAGTTTCGTCTAGTTGATCGGAAATAACCACTGGGAGTAATGAGACTGATGGAAGTTAAACAAACTTCAACGATGGCATAAAATACGACTAAAAGAATGATTGTTTAATTATTCTCCGTTGTATGTGCCGTGAAAGTGAAAATAAGAACATATAAACCAATAGGACTATTACAAATTGTCTTTTTAAATCTATATATATATATATATAGTCCCGTAGAAAAAGTCGTAATTTTTTTTATTAGAAGAGAAAATTACATTTTGTAGATGCGAAGCATATGCATATGGTGAGGCCATGCTTGTCAAAAATAAAAGAGGTTTTGTAGTACTCCATGTAGGGAGCAAGGTCATCAAAAAGCAAAATAAACTT
Source organism: Pinus taeda (assembly GCA_000404065.3). Taxonomy (NCBI): domain Eukaryota; kingdom Viridiplantae; phylum Streptophyta; class Pinopsida; order Pinales; family Pinaceae; genus Pinus; species Pinus taeda. The sequence goes on along the minus strand of APFE031664198.1, from coordinate 56,101 downwards.
ATAATCTCTTCGCAAAGAGACAAGTTCTATGATAAACATGTGAAAGTATATATAAATATTTACATATGGTCAAAAAGAAATCTGTTTCCTGTTGCGCTTGCAGTTAAGCTTCTGGATCTATGAACGACATGTGATAGTGCTGATATATAAAACTGTCCTTTTCCTCTTGTATCATCCAAGTATCAGCATCCCTGAGCATTGCTTCCTTGGATAGGCGGTTGATAACTGAATTGCGCTCCCTGTAAATGTGTTGACAAGTAAAAGAGTCAACATTTGTGATGAGTTTGAGAGCATCATCCAAAATATGCCTTAATGTGTATGCATTGCAATGTGATTTTTTGTTTATCCAATTGCATACTATTTTTGAATCACCAAAGAGTTGTAGGTTCGAACACTGTTTGTTCAAAGCAAAATGGATGAGGTATTTGGCAGCTAAGAGCTCAGCATAGTTGTTGGTCCCTCTACCTAGCCCCATTTGAATTTTGAAAGAGTGGGTTACAGATAAATGTAATATGGCTTCCCCCCACATCCTATCTCCTGTGCCGATCCATCGAAATAAGCCCATGGCAGGGAGGTATTGATGTTTTTCGAATTTATGACCCTGTGAGACGGCTGAGTGTATTCGTCTGGGACAGAATGGTAGTCGGCTAAAATTCTAGACAAAATAGAGGGCCAATATGGTTCCTTCTATTGAAAAACTATTCGATTCTTGGCTATCCATATGGCCCAACAGATGAGTAGAGGTATGTTTCTCTCCTTGCCAGTGGCTTCCTTCCACCAGTGGTTCCAAGCATCTTTTATATTATTGCCGAGCCATCAACATGTTAAGCGGAGAGAATTAAGAATGTTGCTCCATAGCTCTTCAATGATGGGGCACTTCAGAAAGAGGTGTCTGAGTCTTCACTGCAATTCTTATATAGGTAGCACCAGAAAGGGCCTGCATAAGTACATTTCATCAAGTTTGCACTAGTTGGGATCTTATTATGCTGAATAGACCACATGAGAAGCCTCGTTCTGGGGGCCGGCTTTAACTTCCACATAAGATTCCACCACAGCTCAGTGACTTGTGGCTTAAAGGGTTCCATCAACACCAGGTATCTTATCTTGGGTGTATATGTGCCATGTTTGTTGAAAGCCCAGATAAGTTTGTCATCCCCTTCTGTAATTCTGGTGTGGGCCTCGGTTAAAGCCTTTAAGTAGTCTCACCACTCCTGATGCTAACACGAAGGTATATTAAGTAAGGGGCTTGATTTCCAGGCCTGTTGAAACAATGTGGAATGGGCATCAGCAGTAATGTGGTAGATATGCATAATGCCTTGTTCAGCAAGATATATTTTTCAGCTCCACAAACAACCTATGAGCATTGCTGCATTCGACCCAGGGATCTTCCCCTATATGCACCTGTGCTCCAGACCGGATTCTCCATGTTAGACCATTTCGTCTAAGGTCCGTGGTGTTTATTACAATCTTCCATATGATGGATATGTTAGCATTATTCCTATGTACCTGTCTAATCCAGTCAAGTGGATTGGAAGGGGTTATGTATTTGGAGGCAACCACCTTTGTCCATAAGCTGCGATTGTTGAGCAGTTGCCATCCTAATTTTGCTGCCAAAGCTTTGGAAAAGATGTCTAGTCTCTTGATCCCCCAGCCTCCCCACCACCTGGCAGTGCAAGAGATTCCCATTTGGCCCATGCGAAGACTCTCCCAGGCTGTTTCCCCTTCCATAAAAAGCGGCAGAAAATGTTTTGTAGTCGAGCCAGAATTCCTCTAGGGATCCAGGCCAGCGACATCCAATATACGGGCGTTGCTTCCAAGACGACCTTTATTAGAACCAACCTACCTACTTTGGATAGGTATTTGTGGTACCATATGTTTAGTCGCTTTTCTACCTTGGTAATTAGCCATGTCCAATCGTCTATTTTATATCCGTGTGGCTTTAACCGACAGCCAAGGTACCTTAGTCCTTCTTCAAGTGGCATAACCACAAAGACGAATCTCTTGAATGCATATTATATTTCATATTGGGAGCATCCTATAACTGTGATAGTGGATTTTGCCTCATCAACACCATACCTGTGGCCTTTTGGAATGTACCAAAAGCATTGTGAAGAGATGTGAGATCGCCTATGCTTCCATTAAGAAAGATGAGGACATAGTCAACAAAGAACAGATGGGTAAATATGTAGGTATCAACAATTTTAATACCCATGATTCGCCCTTGCCCATGATCCTCTCCAATGATTCTACTAAGACCCTCCATTATGAGTACAAAGAGAAGGGGGGATAGAGGGCATCCTCGCCTTAACCCTCGTTCCACATGGAAAAAGGGAGATGCTGAACCATTGATGAGCATACTATAGGAAACATTGGTGATACAACACATGATCCACTTAATGAAGGTATAGAGAAATTCCAAAGGAGTTAACAAGATTGAGATATATAGCCAGTTGACACTATCGAAGGATTTGGATAGGTCTATTTTCAAGATCATACCTTTTAATTTTTTGATCTGTACAAAGTGAAGGATTTCCTGAGCAGTGCCAACTGCCTCGTGTATTTGTATTTTCTTTAAGAAGGCAAACTGTTTAGGGGAAATGTGCAAGGATAGAACAAGCCTTAGATGATTGGCAATGAATTTAGCAATGATCTTATAGATGCAGTTACATAAGGATATAGGCTTGAAGTCATCAAAAGTGGAGGGTTTATCGACTTTAGGGATGAGAGCTATGAATGTGGAGTTGAGACCTTCTAATATCCTCCCACATCTTCAACAGTCTTCTATGAGTCTTAATAGGTCTGACCCTAAAATGTCAAAAAAGGCAGTGTAAAATTCCATTGTCCATGAATCTAGTCCTGAGCTCTTATCCTTCTTGAGCCACTTTAGGGTTGCTTCGAGCTCATTAAGGGTGACTTCTTTTGCAAGTTCTTGTTCTGCCTCCTGATCGACAAATCTGGGGAAAGACTGGGTAGTATGCATCACTTGAACCAAGGTAGCTATAGGAGGATCCTTGTAGATGTCTTTAAAGTGTGTGTTTGCCAAAGCTGCCAAGTCTCAGAAGGATTGCATAGATTGTCCTTGTTCGTTTTTAAGATCCCATGTTGTATTGATCGCCTTCCTCCTGTTTGCATATTTATGGTGAAATTTAGTGTTGTCATCCCCTTCCTTGAGCTAGATAGCTTGGCTTCGTAGCCTCCAGCTCTCTTCTCTGTCCTTCAGGATTTGTGTCTTTCTTTGCATAAGAGAGGCATTTTTATCCTTATGTTCCTGGGAGTTGATGATTCTTCCGGATCTCTCCTCGAAGATAAGGATTTCCTCCTCTATTGTTATGAGAAGATTCTCTTCATGTTCCCTTTTCCTATGAGCCCATGCTTTGGAGAGGGATTTAAACTCCTTCATATTATGGGCAAACCCCTCCGCTATATTCCCCGCAATACCAAGTGGGTGAGCCTTCCAAAAATCAACCACCATCCTCATATAATCAACATCCCTTAACCAAATAGAATTGAATTTAAAGGGAGCCTTTGGCTTGTGAATGACATCCTACATCTCCAAGTAGATGGGTCTGTGATCAGATAGGCCTCTCATGCCAACCCATTTTCTGATACGGGTGCCTCTGCTGGGCAGAGTTTCTTTAATGAGGAATCTATCGAGCCTCCTGGCCAGACTGACCTCACCTATTCTGTCATTCCTCCAATTGGGTTGGAATTTGGCTGAGGGGATGTCTATGAGATTATGGTCCTCCAAAAGGTTCTCAAATAAAATTGACAAGGTATCCACCTGAGCTTGTTGACCCCATGACTCCACATACCTGATAGAAAAATTTAGATCCCTGCCCAGAATGAAGTTATCTTGCTGAAGAATAGATAAGCTTAGCATTTTCCTCCAGTATTCAACCATATCTCAGCAGGGGCCATATACATTAATGATTCTGAAATTGGCTTCTAGAGAGGGTGAAAATATGTCGGTTGCCAAATAGACAAGTCCCCCCCAAACACTAAGCAATTTGATGGAATGGTTGCAAATACCTAGGGCCACCCCACCAGATCGACCCATGGCATCTAGCGAGTGAAAGGATCGACCCGGGAGCCATGATTTGAGAAGGGGAGTGATGGAGCAGGTAGAGCCTAGGGTTTCTTGTAGAAATATGATATCTACGGCTTCCATAGAAATTAGGCATCTCAAGGCTAGTTTTTTCCCAAGACTAACCATCCCGCGGCAATTGAAGGAGAGCATCTTCATGGAGGGGGAAGGTTTAGGGTTTGCTTTGCTCTAAGAACCCAGTCAATAGTTTTTTTCTTGCCCGAGGCAATCTCCTTCCCTGCCTGGTGCTTGGCTCTGGAGAGTGAGGAGGGATGGCCTTGAGGTGGTTTGGGTAAGGAGGGAGTGGAGTCAATATCGAAACCTACAGTGTGAAGGCCCTGTGATCATAGCCTTGAGTGAAGAGGATATCGGGGTTCTGTGCTGTTAGGATGATTGGATGTCGAGAGTAAAAGGGCCTCAGGAATGGATGGATGAGAGATGGTGTATACAGGAAGGGGAGGCACGATGGAGCAAAGCTGGTTGATGGGGGACTGTCGAGAGGGCCTGGGGGAAGGGTGGGGTGCCAGAGAGGGAATAGAAGAACAGTGGGGTACCTCCGGGGGATCGGAAACTCTATCTTGTAAATGAGAAGTAGAAGTGAAATGTAATTCAGATGCAGTAAAAGCAGGGGAGAGAGGAGGATTTGTCATACCTGTGGAAAATGCGTCCCTATAGCTGCCCAAGCTCTCGTCAGAGGTGGAGAGGGTGGCCGATGTGGAGCTTTCCCACACTTCTTCTTTGCATCTTTCGCTGGTGCCTTTCCCTCCTTAGTAAGAGCCTGCTATGGCTGATCTTCAGCCTCCATAGCGATCTGAGTCGAATCCTGAGGGTTTGCGTTGCCTGTATCATTTTCATATGTCCTTTGTCCCCCCTTGTTAGTCAGCGGGCAATCCCTGAACACGTGGCCAACCTTGTGGCATCGTCAACATCTGTAAGGCACTCCTTCATAATCCAGCAACTATTTTCGAGAGTATGTTCGCCATTGAATGGTGATATGCTCCTGCAGGCCCCCTTTTGTGTCCATGTGCACCAGTATTCTGGCATACGCCATCTTTCTTGTGGAAAGGTAGGACTTATCGAACTCCATGTAAGTGCTGAGAGAGTTTCCAATGCGCTGAAAGATATCTTTAGACCAAAAGTGAAGCGGAAGCCCCAACAATCTAATCTAGATTGGGCCAACCCCGATCTGCTCTGTTTCCGGATCTAAAAGAGGTGTCCATCTCTTCAAGAGGACATGCGTGTGTTAAAAATGGTAGTATGATGATAAGACCCAATTCGTGTGGACAGGCCTGGCAAACCTGAATGCAAACCAGCCTCTCACGAAGGTCTGCACTGTGGGAAGATCGACCAAGTGTTGCCCCCAGACCTCAGAGGCCCATAGTTTTAAGTGGGCCGCAGAATAGTTTCGACCTCGGATACTTCCAACCAAAACCCTATCAACGATATCCATAGTTTCCCCATGTTGTATGTCCTCCTCGAGCTGAAGAATAATGTCTTCCACTTTAGATCTGAAGCACCTGGATTTCTTGCGAGGCCTCGCTTCCGCGGATGAGTCCTCCTTTCAGACAGAGCTATCCCCAAAGATAGGAGGGTCAACAGGTGGAGGGGGAGGTACGGATGGTAGGGAATCAGATAAGGGAGGGATATTTGAGAAACTTACAGAGGGAGGGATAGGATGATGTGGTGAGATCAAGGGCTCAGGGGCTACCAAAGTCGATGAGCTGGGCAGTGTAAAGGTGTAACCGAAAGATGAAGGGAAGGAGGTAAGAACAACACTAGTCTCCATAGGGTTAGGGTTAAGACAACCAGAGGCAAAACCTAACAAGGAAGGTGACGACGGGGGAGTGGAAAGGGATGACAAGGTTGGGGGGTCGTCTGACAGGATCATCGGATGGTTCGAAGGCCCCGAGAATGGAGGTAAGCCATCAATAGTTTCATTCACCTCACAGCTAAACGGAGTCGAGCCTTCCTTGGATGAACGCGGGGTCGTCCAAATAGAGCCCTCCACTAGCAGTTCCTCCAAGTAGTCAACAAGATCGAGGTCCATAGGTGTCGGGGGGTGCAGATCTCCAGTTGCCTGTGGTTAACCGCTGAGATAGCAGCAGGAAGAGCGGGTGAAGGTGATCAGAGCCTAAACTTTGTGTGCGAAGCATATCGGTAAAATGACACAGTAAAAAAAATAAAAACCCTTGTTACGATATGCTAATACAAGGGGCATGGTAGAGCAGTCCTCCCAGGCTAGACTGTCTATGTGTTCCTGCCCTGTTCTGCCAGCTGCAGCACTGTACTGCATACATGGGATCTCATCCATATTCGCCTTTACGCTCCATCTTCCTCTCTACTCTCTCCTCTCTTGGAGTTCTAGAGAGAGCTATATATATATATATATATATATTGCTCAAAGCTCAACTAATGGGTAGTCAAAAGGAAATTGATTGCTAGAGTCCTGCCTTGGTAGAGACTAATATGACATCAATATCAATTATAATTTTCTGAAGTTATATGAATGTGTGGTGTTGTTTACAAGTTGTGTGTACAACTATACTAGTGCCAATTGCATTAAGCATCCTCATCCATTGAGTAATGAGAAGTTGAATTAAAGGGTAGGTTATAAGGAGATTTTAAATATAGTTGTTTAAGTATGTGATAATCATAATATGTGATGATTTTTATCATTTTATTTATGTTGTAAGTATTAAAGTTTAATATAGTTTTTTTTTTGTAAACTTGGTGGGACTACATCTTCGAAATGTCCAATATATCACCCCGATCAGGGCGAGGAATTGAATCGGCAACTTCACATCAAGGAGTGCCTTAACATAGCACCTGGTCACCGTCTATCCAAGACCATGTGGACTAAAGTTTAATATAATTAATGTTTTTATAGTTTTAATAAAAATAATTGGTAGAGTTCATGTTTTTATGGTTTTTTTCAATGAAATTTACTATTATATTTTTTTGGCGAGATCACAAATTTCCATTTTTTAAATTGTATTTTGATTGTATAAATGGATTTAACACTTTCAATTTTTTAATTTTTTATGAGATTATAATTTTCCTTTATTTAATTTCACTTAATACAAATGGAATTATCGTCTTAAAAACTCGCAATACATTCAAATTGTATGAGATTTTAACAATTCATATATATATATATATATTTGTTTTGTAAACTTGGTGGTGCTTCCTCTATTTATATTAGTTTTCCAAAATCAAGGACTTCCATTGCTCCAAGTGGCTTACCTGCCCAAAGGCAACCTGATAGCCACCTGTCTGCATTAAAACCTATCCAAAATTTAAAAAGGTTTTTTGCTATCCATCTAGTGGCATTGTCTTTATTGTCTATACTACTGCTTAGATTAAACAAATTAAACAAATAAAATCATTTCATCAAAATTTTATTAGATTTGTACTTGACTACTGCTTCCATCCTCATCTGAGGATATTATTGGGGCTGGCGCTTTGGCACTAGAGCCAAGCATCTCACTCCTCTTCATATCTTGCAGTGTATGCTCAATTCTTCCCAAGGCCAAGTTGTTTTTGTAGGTGTGTATCTGAATTATTGCTATTTCCCTGAGTAGTTCAGTTCTCGCTGGATCCTTTTCCTTGGTATTCTCCTTTGCCTCTATTCCGCCACATGTTGCTTGTTCTCGATTCAGGGTCATGGCCTGTGCCACCACATTTTTCATTACCCAATACTGCTGTATTGTTTGCTTGAAGAGGGAGTGGCGGCCTTGATAATTTCCTGGATCGAGAACCATACTTTCCCACTCCTCCATGGGGATGTCCTGGTTCTTGATACTGTCATTAAGTTCTCTCTCCCAACCAGCAATTTGGGCTTTGATGTTCGGCGGGTTCCCTGCCATATAGGCGTCAATTAGGGTTTTCATGTGTGCAATGCCTAGCTTCCTCCCTCTTTTCCTTTGTTCTTTGCTCGAACCGCTTGTTCCTTCTTCCATCTTTTTATCTCGCTTGCCTCTCCTGGGCGCCATGTTACTCCCTGCTTGCTTGTAACTGTCTTCTTCTCGTTGTTCTCTGTCTTCCTCTCTATGTTGGGCGTAGTGTGAGGTGAGACCTATCACATAGCCATTACATTTATTAGAATTATAATAGTAAAACAAAGCAATTTCCCATTTACCTATTTCCTTTTTGTTATCCCTTTCGTTTCCAAAGTTTGTTTCCTTCAAAATTTCTATTGTAATGTCACCAGTCCTCCCCATGTTATGGGTTCTTTCCTTTCTTGATTCTCTTATCATTTTCCCCTCACGGCAACAGTCGGCACGTGACTTGCCTGTACTGGGCATCCTCATGGTTTCTTCCCCAAGTAAGGTCAGTTTTCTGTTCCTCTCTTCCCAGGATCTCTCTAGTTTGGCTATGTCTTCCCTCAGGGTGTTGGCCCTATATTCCTCCCCTAGAGGTTTCTTGTTCCCCTGGTTCTCTTTTTTCTCTATTTTTTTCTTCCCCGAGGTGCTTCCTTATTACCTTCTGGTTCCCTCCCATAGTTTCCTCTAGGGGTGACTAGAGTCACGCTCTGTTTGATTTTGTTTCGAGCTTTTGCCATGGTGTAGACCTCTCCCATCCCGGGTTCTATTCCCTCCCACCTTAGCTTCCTACCCTGGGTTTTCATAAGCATTTCTACTATTTTTTCCAAGCCAAGGTCGCAGGAGGGTCTGGGTACCTCCTTGTCTGACTCATTCTTTTTCCTTATTAGATTTCCTATATTCCTACAGATATTCATCCTGAGCCTTACAAGGTTAGGGAACATAGGAACTACATACCAACTTGCAGGTCTGAAGCCGCTTCCGTCCGCAGGTTGGAGCGTATTTCTTCGGCCATCTTTCCTCTCTCGAGCTCTCGTCTCCATCTTTTGCATGCATATAACTATGCCCTGATCTCCCTTATGGTTTATGCCCCTCCCCTTCCTGTCGCTTGCCTTTGCTGCCACCTGTTTATCATTATTACCGGTGCTAATCCCTACGCCGTCACCTCAGAATGATGACCCCCCGTCCTGGCTGCCACCTCCTCGCATTAATCCTCACTTGCTCCTGACTGCTCTTACCATATACGTGCTGTTCTCGTCCTACCACTTGCTGCAGTCCTTCTGCTCATCCCCTTGCTTACTTCCCTGCCCCCTTCACTGTCATGCTCATCCGTCACCGCCCTCATTCTCTCGGGGGTTGTGCCTTCTCTGCTCTGCTCATCCACTTGCCTTCTTTCCTGTCTGCTCACTTCATTTCCCCCGTCTATCCATTCCCCCACTTGTCCTCTTCCTCTTCCTTCCCGGTCCCATCGCCTCGGTCCCTGTTGATTTCGTGTTACACTCCAATCGGGGGAATTCAGATAAATTTTTATTTTAAATAAATTTAATCAAAAAAATATGATTAGTCAAAATAATTTGATTATTACCCCAATAGGGTCTCTCCTTCCCAGTATGGTAGAAATGTTGTAATGTAATATTTAACATTTTGACTAAGTCAAATTATATAAAAAATAATAATAAAAAAATAAATTAAATAAAAAGATCAATATAATGTAATGTGAACATTTCAATTGGGTTAGAATAAAATAAAAAATAAAAAAATAAAAATAACCCCATAAAGTCTCTGGGGGCATGTGATAGAAGTAATGTGAAATCTGTGAAAAACGAGAGATCCAAGGTTCAAATCCCTCTGTTGTGACCTGATTTATAGAAATGAGGACAAACTATAAACCCCTAGAGGTTTACTAGTAGTTACTTGTCAGGCGAGTTGGGTTCCTCTGGGATACAAAAAAAATAACCCTTTAACTAGGAGGGGTCAAGTCTTAAGATGGATCCTCTTTGCCCTTGGAATATCCAGAGTTAAGATGGATCTACGCTGGTATTTATTGCACCTAGAGGTACTGTCCAACCTAGTATGGTAGAAGATCCAGAGTTAAGATGGATCTAGGCTGGTATTTATTGCACCTAGAGGCACTCTCCAACCTAGTATGGTAGAGATATTGTAATGTTTAGCATTTCGACTCAATGAAAATAAAAAAAATAAAAAATAAAAATAAAATAAAATAAATAAAAAGCACAAAGTTAATAATTATAATTATAATGATTAATAATTATAATTAATAATTAAACTATCAATCTATCAAGCTCTAAAATGGTTCCATTAAATCTCTTGAGATGTAAACCTCTTTTAAAGTGAAATGAAATTTGATGTCTCTAGGGACTTAGTAGATCCAGAGTTAAGATGAATCTATAATAATATGTTGAGATTGAAACCTCTTTTAGAGTGAAACGAGATTTAATCCCTCTTGGATCTTAGTAGATCTAGATTTAAGATGGATCTAGGCTAAGAGGTGCTCTCCAACCTAGTATGGTAGAGATTTTGTAATGTAATGTAATTTCGTGTAAACATTTTAACTAGGTAAAAAATAAATAAAATAATTAATAATTATAGTTATGATTATCACTAAAACATTTTGACGAAGTCAAATTTCAACATGAAAATAAAATCATTAAAAATATAAATTAATAGTTATATAATTAGATATAGTTAATAATTAAGACAACCTAAATCCATCTTAACTCTACTAAGAGTTTATATGGATCAAATCTCTTGAAAGAGACAACCTTTTTTAAAGTGAAAAGAGATTTGATCCCCGCAATACTTAGTAGATCGAAATCAAGATGGATCTAGGTTAGTTATATATATTTAAAATTAGAGGAATTTTTAAAACTCTATATTATATTATTGATAGTGAAGAGATGAATATAATAAATGATGATAATATAGAATTAAATATATAAAGATATTATGTGGTTTTTAAGAAATGATTGATTTAAAAATATATAAATATATAAAGATTATAGTAAATGATGATATATAATTAAATATATAAATATCATGTATTAAGTTAATGATTTTTTTTTTTGTTGCATCGTACATTTTTCTTCGAGGAAAATTCACGCAGATTGACCCAAAGGGATCATATCTGGTTGGCTTACTAAGAGGGCCTAATAAATGATGATAATTTCATGAATACAAATTATTATTAAGAACTATTCAATTAATGTTCAAGAATATATTAATTACTAAATAAAAATTGATTCAAAATAAATGATAAAAATATATAGAGATTGAAAATAAAAATAAAATAAATTATGAAAAGAAAAAGATAAGTCAAACCCAACAAACCCAAAGGGATCACATCCTGTAGGCTTACTAATATGGCCTATCTCCGAGGGTGTCGAGGAGAATTAAATATATGATTTCCCCATTGGAAATATGCTTTAGCAATGGGAAACCAACCAATTGAAACAACCCTTGAGACTTATTTAATATTACATGATTCATTATGTAATATATGCAATTAATAAAATAGAAAAGACTAGTTAAATTAATACAAATAAAAATTTATCTATAAAAAAAAATTGCCTTGAAAACATAACATAAATATATAATTTTTAAATTGTAATATATCATTCATCATTTAATAAATCCAATTAAATTGGGGTGGCAGGAGGGGGAGAAATTCTCTTCAATCTCTATGGAAATCATGAAATTGAGTTTGCTTGGGTTTGGTCCCAAACAAACCAAGCTTGCTGAAGTGTATGGGTCCCAAAAAAAACAACCATGCTGAAGTGTATGGGCTTCTCCTCAAATTCCAATTGGCAAAAAACAATATCTCTTAGGATTCCAAATGGCAAAAAAACAATATATCTCTTGTAGAATTGAGGCTTCTGTGATTAGTCATATTTATAAGAAGAGATTCAGCGTAAATCACATGAAAAAGAACTTGTCCTGACGATGAACCACACTTGTTGGTTCGAAACGCGTCGACAAATGTCTTTTTCATGTGATTTACTCTGAAGCTCTTCTTATAAATATATCTCTTCCATAGTCATCTTGGAAAACTCCCTCTTCATAATTCAACATCTCCAATTGGGAACTCTTCCAAATAACAACCTTTTCTCCCTTTCTTCTTCGAATAATTAATGGCTTCCTGGAAACACTTTCACGTTAAGTCCTTTCACATTCGTCCTCTCTACCATAACAACAAGCTCTAGGCATAATTCATCCAAGCTCTCACATTCGTCCTCTCTACCATAAGAACAAGCTCTAGGCATAATTCATCCAAGCTCTCACATTCGTCCTCTCTACCATAACAACAAGCTCTAGGCATAATTCATCCAAGCTCTCACATTCGTCCTCTCTACCATAAGAACAAGCTCTAGGCATAATTCATCCAAGCTCTCACATTCGTCCTCTCTACCATAACAACAAGCTCTAGGCATAATTCATCCAAGCTCAAGGTGGCTAAATCCAAGTCTTCTAGAAATACAAATTTAGAAATTCTAATTGCCTCATTGGTGGATTCTAATTCTGCTTGAAAGTATACTCTGTTGCACAACAAGCTCGGTACAGAAGTGCAAGTGGAAAGTAAAGGTCATTCTTCGTCTCGGTCTTCAACGCTAAGGTGGTCTATTGACGTTATCTCTCTCTATGGTCCAATCTTCTAGGTTTTTGTTCCTCTGCACCTCTATGTTTACGAAGTCCTCCTTGCTCGATCTTCACCTCTTAGCAGTTCTGAACCAAGACTCAAAATGGACAATAATAGTGCTCCCTCTTCTACCTGAGACAGCTCGGGCCCCTGTCATCACTGCTCACATCCTATAATTGATATGCAGGAAGTGATTAATGACCGTTTCCAACAAATCTGCCAACAATCAGAGATCAATCTCTTTCTGACTGAAGAAGTTCACAGGTTTCAATCCAGAATTCAATAGCTAGAAGACGAGTGAGACTGGATTCGGTGGCATCTTGCCGACATGCAGTTCCAAAGAGCTCTTAAGATAATCGAAGCATGTCCAACAATGCCATTGGTGGCCACTCAGACAAGATGTCCATTGATCCTCTTCGTAAGTTATGTTTGGTTCATATAAATGTATTTTGTTATGTGGTTAGTACTTCCGAGCTTACAATAGTAGTAGTTTTTGTATTTGGTATATTAGAAGTAGTAGACCAGAAGTCAATTTTGAAACGCTTCTCATAATCAGCTATAAAGCTCCTGCTCCTGCATATTGGAATAGAATGTAAAACTTTACGAGTAATTTGCAGCATTTGAGTGTAGATTTAATACAGATCTTTCTCATCCCTGTATTAAAAAAAAAAATACTAAAATCCAATTAAATGGATTCAATTGATAAAAAGAACATTAAACAAGTCATTCGCTTAAACAAATCATTCACTTAAAACACATAGAAATAGGTTTTAAGAAATGGTTGACTTGAAAACACATCATAAATTTATAAATTTATATAAAATATAATAAAATATAATGATTGACTATCAGAAAAATTATCAAGTATTAAAAATCTAGGGAATAAAAATAGTATCATATAAGTAATTAATAGATGTTAAGTTTTTTTTGTTTATCAAGAGGTTTGAGTTTATCAGAGATTACATCAGGTTTGACTTGTGGCTTGAGAAATTGCGACCCAAGGGAATTTACGCCAACAAAATCACCCGAGGATTGCACTGAGTCTGGGCCACACCAACCCTTAACATCACTGGATTTTTGCCCACGAGTTTCAAACCAACGGCCTTCATATCACATAGTGACTTAACAATACATCCCATTACCGTCTAGTCTATGCCCCGTGGGCATTACTAGATGTTAAATTAGTAACAAAATAAAAGTTGATTAATTGGAAGCCCGCGTGGTGTAAAATAAACGATGATGGGGTGTACTCTTAAGACACTTCGTGATGTGAAAGTTATTGGTTCGAAGCTCCATGGAAAAAAAATCCATCCATAATAAGGGTTGGTGTGGCCTAGGTCATGTGCAATCCCTAGGTGATTTTGACGGCTTAGATGCCCTTGAATCACGGTTTTTCAAGCCAAAAGTTAAGTGCGGAATCATCTTAGGCTTTACACAACTTAACAAAAAAAAATTAATAAAAAATTATATTATAAGAGTAATATGAATTTAGTAAGTTTATTTTTAATTATGTTTACAAATTTAAAATTTATTAAGTAATAAAAAGTCATATTTACATAAAGGAGTTGTCTATAATGCGAGACTTTTTGGAGATTCCGGTGACGGAATCCGGCGGAAGAAATGAGGTTAAATCTTGATTTTTAGCAGTTAAAATGGTTTTTTTAACTGCATATTTGGATTCAGCACCCTGAAAACCCCTGGGACCTTTGATTGTGCAGAAACTAGCTATCAAACTTGGGATTCCAATAAATTGCTGCGGGATTTTGACCGGAAAAAATCCGCGGAAAAAGCTTTCAAAAAGTAATTAATTATAGACAACTGCATTATAGACAACTAATAAACAATAATTAGATAATATTTAAATAGTAAATAATAAAATAATAATTAATGAATATTTAAATAAAGAAATTATATTGTAATATTAATAACCCTGATTGGGTGCGAGTCGGAAGCATCGGGCTGTCACATGGTTTAACATGAAGTGCATGGTACGAGGACGACGTTATACCACCCCTCACACACTCATGTTGTATAGTGAGGTGACCTCACACATGCAGCTTATTAATAGGATAGGTGAAGGTTGCAGAACCACAGTTAAGACGAGTTTTTTATAGTAATTCCACAATGGGGTAAGTATTTTTCTTGTTTCGAGGAAGGATTTGGATAGAGGTTTGCTCGCGAATTGTTTTTTTTTTTAACCAAATGGTGAAACGGTAACTATCAAGCCTAATCCAGGAGAGACCCGGGATCAAACCTCATATTTGGCCTAAAACACCAAGAGTATATCCAACCACCTGTAAGTCGGGTATACTAATATCCTATGATTTTAGCAAGAGCAGACTCAGACGGTTTGGGGAGTCCGCCCCTCTAGCCGCCACCATAACAGGTCACTGTACTCCGTGAGATTTGAACCTCGGTCTCCTGGGCTTCGCCCAAGTGGACCTACCGTCAAACTGCACATCACTGCTCGCGAATTGTTACAAGCTCAAGACGGTGCTCTAAGTGGTCCACCACCTAGTTTCTGTCAGCCCTTGCTCTGCTTCGGTCTCTCCTAGAGGCTATGTTTCCTTTTTAGGTTTTTATAACCTTGCCTCCCGTGCTCGCCAAGTCTCTCTGCTTTTTCTTTAGAGGAGTAGTCATTTTTCGATGTCTAGCATTCAATGGAAGTTCTACCATGGTTGTTGGAAGAAAATTTTCGGTTCTTATGATGGTTTGTCTCAATTTTGCACTATTGTCTCTGTATATTTTGGAATTCTTCTTTCTCTCATGAGAATACACTGGGGACATATGATAAGGAAATTTATTTATATCTCATGCATGCATGCCTATGGCAATTGCTTTGATTATTTGCTGGTTGTATTGGTCCATCTGTACTGGGTTTTCAAGGTTTTGGTTTGTAGTTGTTTGTCTCCTTTCCACAACCCAAGTCACCTCGAGAAGGCCTGGTTAATTCCTGGGCTCTAAGGTCCGGTCCAAATAATTATCGCTACCTATTATTGGGTAGGCTGCCGGTATATTTACGGTATTATGCCTTCATGCCTTCATAATTTTACAAGTTTTCCTGGTCGGAGGGGATTCTGGAACTTTAAGCTTGTTTCTTATTGTGCGACCAAGGTCCTGTTGCCCTAGTCTCTAGTCTATATTTTAAAGGGTTCCAGTTTCATTAGTCATATGGCTCATTCCGCCTCGGTAAAAGGTCATCAAGCTGAGGGTAATCGTGTTCATGGCAGGAAGCCTAGGCCAACCCGTGAAGGAAGCCAAACTCACCCTCATCTAGCGAAAAGAAGAGGCTGTAAAACAACCTCTGGTCTTATTAGAGACGCTGCCCAAGCCTTTCATGATGGTAATTCGCCTCAAGTCCTTCAACTCATTTCGGGTTGGGAAGCCGAATTGAATCAACAAGTTTTAGACACATATATTGATATGGGCGATTGACAGGATTTGGTGCCAGACCCTGGTCATTTCAAAGGCAGCACCTCTTAGTTCAAGAAGACATTTTATCTTTACTGGTTAATGAAAAACATAGTAGACAAAGCTATGGTAAACCCCCCCATGGACTCCTCCAACACTGCTCAGGGACTCTCGAAAATCCATAAGGAATTTCAATTGATTCAGTTTCAACCTTAGCAGCAAAATGGGCATCTCAGCTGCATTGAAAACCACATCACATGCTTCCCGCAGACAAAACTTCTTGGTTTGAGTGCGAAGGATCTAGTTCTAGTGGATTCTTTTGATGACTAGTAACATGTTTTGTTTTAATTTTAGTTCTTATTTTTGATATATGAAGAAGTTACAGACTTTGCTTTTTGTTTTTAACTATTTAAAATACAAGAAGTTTAAGGATACTAAAACTTATATAGCATTGTTTGTTAGGCTTAAACTATTCTGTTTTTGGATGATATATAACACACTTAGGTGGCCAATAGGTCTGGTTTCCCTCTGGGCAAGTTGAGACCACCTAATTTCTTGCTTTCTGGTTGTAACCTGTCTTTTTTTGAAGAAAATGAATGAAAAAATCCTGCCAAACTTGAATATATATGATGATGATGATGATGATGATGATATCTATATATATAATATATAATATATATATATATATATATTTTTTATTTTTAAATCATTTTTTTTTTAAATTCACGAGGTATGTAATGTGAGTATAAAGTTTTATAAATTCAAATATCTATTACTTACTTTTTCATGGGGTGTTGTTGATTTTTGTGCAAATAAAAATAAATATAACTGTTTAAATTTATTCTTAATTATATTTTCATGGGGTGTTGTTGATTTCCCTCGAGATAAAAATAAAAATGCCTCTTTAAATTTATTCTTAATTATATTTATTTTTTACATTATTTCAATTTGCAATTCCTTTTAACATAAAAAGACACATAATCTATTAAATCGGTCCTTAATCATATATATAATATTATATATAATTTTTAAGTTTTTTTAAACATATTTATAAATTCATATATTATATATTTAAAAATAACATATATATACAATAACAAAATTTAGAATATGATTTGATTGTGATATAATCAAATATTTAGTTTTAATTTTCTACTTGGTAATTTATTTATTTATATATTTGGTATTTATTTATTTTACTATGCTGTAAGGTGTTTTCCTCTGAGATCAACTCCTCTCATATGCCAATGTGTATTGTTTTGGGCCATTGGTCTGATATGTTAGATGATTAAAATTTTTTCAATCGTTCGATCATCATAACCGGTCATAGAAGGTGGAGAATGCAAACGCTATGCAGCTGGAAGTTCATTACAGTAATGACCTGTTGCTCTGAATCCTAAGAGACGGTAAAGACATGAAGGGGTGTTGCCCCTGGCTTGCTTAGGCACTATGATTCTCCCCATCATAACCCATTCTGACTTGCCCTTGGAGGGATCTCTTCCTGTTCCACTGGTTTTTATTTTTCCCAATCCCTTCTTTTCCAATGGCAGCGGTGTTGGCCCTGCTGCAACACCCACAATTAATCGATATGTTGTGGAGAACATTGCGGAGTTTGAAAAACCCTATGCATTTGGGCTTGAAGTTGGTCAAAACCAGAGTTGTTTCTGGCCATGGCTTCCATGTGTAAATCAAGGTGCCTGGATTTTTTCAAAGAAGGGCGCCTGGGCTCGAACAATTGGCTACTGTAGACGCGATGTGTGATCTTGTATCTACTCCTCTCGTCGAAGGGCCTGCCATGTGTCATATAAATCTGTCAATAGTAAATTCGATCCCTTACTTCTGGGAAATTGGGAAGTTCTTTCCAGTGATGCCTATCCACAATATCCATAGGCTACACGCAGCCCACTGTGTGTGCCATTCTGTCGACCTCACTTGTGACAACGATGGCAAGGTGGACATTTTCATATCTGGCGACAACAGTGGTGGAACCCATGGCTTGTCTTTGCATTCTTTTGAGGAAAAGGAGCAAGCCATACTGTTTAGGAGAACCCGTGGCTTGCCTCTGCATTCTTTCGAGGAAATGAGTGAGCGATACTATTTGGGAACTATTAGGAGTCACTGGGCGGGCTCCATAACTTTTTCGGTGTGACCAAAGACCATGACCATGATACCTGGTAACCTTGCTCTGGGTTAGTTGATAAAAATCAACCAATCATTTTCCCTAAATTTTCTGCTAGATTAGGTATAACTAGGTACATAAGTGTTTTTTTCATTTATAGAGGGTCGTTATTTACAATAGTAACAACCATGTTTTGAACTTCATTATGGAACCAGAGAACAAAAATTATTTGAGATGTAAAGTCATTTCTTAGTGTTAATTGTATAGGCCATTTGGTTGTAACCCAGATTTAGAAGGTTAATGGGTCTGCTCTTGACTGTTATGATAAAAAGACAATCTTGAATTTCAATCTCTCGTTTTCGAATGTGAATTTCTAACTGAAATGGAGGCATCTAAGTTAATTTTACCTGTAATGCAACAACACACTTATGACCTCTAATGGTACAACACCACATATTAGGGTGCAACGTGGCAATACAGGGCACGTCAATGGCCATATATTTGGTTTACACCTAACCTGCCTAAGCTTTGAACTACCCTGCCTCACCCCTGTAAAATGGGTAAATTAAAGAAGAAAAGGCGGCGTCTTGATAATTTCCTTGAAATGGTAATGGTAAGAGTTCAAACCCTTGTAAAAGTTGTAAATTCAAGAAGAAAAGGTGGTGTAACTAGATTTATTGCAGCATTAAGTGGAGAAACTGTATCAGCCATATTTTTGTTGGCCCTGCCTTGCAAGTAGGGATTCCAGACTTGAAACAATTAAGTTCAATACCACATTATGCAAAGGAACTGCATAAGGAATCAGTTACAGGAATTACTAGAATTGAAAAATCTTAGCTGATGGAAGACAGAGGAGGTTGGTTTGATTGGCCATTTTGCGGCTTGCGCAGGTTTGGTATTAAATCGGTCTCCCAATCCATGTTGATGCAGTTGCCTATCAACTCATCCGGTTTGACTGATTTTGTATCAGAGAACTCTGAGGTTTAAAACTATGATTCACACAGAGAATTGAGGTGTACTCTATAGTGTAGTACATATGATATTTATTGTGTCCATGTGTGTTTATACTTATAAACCAACATGAGAAACAAATATATGCTTGTAAATAAAAATGGGAAAAGACTGACTATTAGTTATCATAACGTAAAAAATGTAGTTTATTATATAATAATAAGATAAACTAGCAGAGACCCATTGTAACCCTGGATTATTTGGTTTCTTTTTTATCCTTGGGTGAAGATAGACCTATGTGGGTTATAGTTTCTTGATGAAGTACATGACCTTTTTCTTACTCCTGACCTTGTCTCTTCTAATAAAGAGGCCTCTATATAGCTAAAGTCTAAAGAGAAGATAGAGAAATATGATATATATGCATTAAATAAAGTGCTAGTGTTTCAATACCTTGTTTTCTAAATAGGAATATCAAAAAGAAGTGCAAAAGCATTTTCTACAAAGATAGCCAAATGCTAGAGATACAAAGGGCAATGGGAGGAGCAAGGGCGAGTAATAGATTTTTTTAATTGAGAAGTACCCAAACATGGTAATTTGAGATAGAAGAAAAGTTGCTAGAATCCCGGTGTGCATATGAGGCCACATACGCCCATTTCTCTCATAAGATGGAAACACCACATGTTTAGTGCCTGCACCTGCACACAGGAAAAATGAGGTTCTCAACTTACACAACACTTCTAAATTGCCATTTATTTGTTTTACAACAGTGCATATGCACTTCTCTCAATCCCTTATTTAACTTCTCTTCTTTATCACATGTCTCCTTCATATGGATATTGATGCATCAATTTCCAATTTTTGTAAACAAATAAGGCTTATAGAGAAAGAGAGTCCAATGAGTGACAAAGCACTCATTATTTTGTCTGCAGATATAACATCAACACATGAACATCTAAAGCTTGTCAAGGAGGAAAATAGATCACTATTAAAAAAATAATAGACATGTAACCACTTCGTTCTTTCTTCCAGTCAGACATGTAACCACTTGCAATGAATTAAGCAATATTTGGGTGACAACTTTGTATCTAATGATCTTGGAAATATGTTTTAGCCCTGACAGGCCAACCAATTGAATATATCAAAGAAACAAATGTCTGTATATATAAGACACATTCTCATACCTGAAGAAACATCCACTTCCTGAGTTCTATTCTGAAGAGGTCAATCAACCTCATTTGATCTGTCAAGAAAATGAGAAGGTTGTTGTTCTACCATATAATCCATTCCCCATGAGTGTTGGTGTAAGCTTATTGTCTACAAATCATTGGATGACAAGGCACTGACCTTATTGACCCATCAGAATGATGACCTTCAGAAACTGGTACCTCTTCATACATGGCATGAGTCTATAGAACACTATCAGAATGCACATGTGGCATTGCTCACTGTTGAATGCATGACTCATCTAAGCGTGACACCTGATCATGAGGTATTTTCTGCTGGGGCAATCACTTCCAAAAAATATTTCTCTTATGTCATTTTCTAAATTGGATACATTAAGTGCCTACTCTATTCATTTGAGAAAGCTCTGTATTGTTCGAACTGACTAAAATAAAAATTATTTGAGGTTTGAAAACATCAACATCACATTCAAAATCAATAGTAATAGTAACTTGCCAATAATGTTTTTTGGTAAGTTAGGCCTCCTTTAGATATATATGGCCTTCAAATATGGTAGTAAAAGCTTCTGATTACAACTCTCTTAATAAGCGTGCACATTGTATTGAAAACCCGAAGTATTAGTAGGATTTTGTCCTTCAACGATCATATGATTTGAACATTTATGGTTACAACGACTGTAATTGTCCTTGGGGTTTAAGTTCTTAAAATTTACATTGCAAGTAAATGCCAAGATTTGTGCATTTTACAACAAATTGATGCTAGAAACTATAACATCGTAGTCATCAAACATGTTACTTCCAATGCAAGAACTCCAATGACGCCTAATAGAGTTATAAAGACCTTTATTTTTTCACTTTTTAATGAGAACCATAAGCTAGGGCTAACCACTAAGAGGAACTTTGGGCTACTAAACTTGAATGGTTCAAAGGTATATGATGTATATTTGAGTTATGGTTGGTGTGCATATCATCCTCCACCATATTTTCCTCCTGTAAGCCCACTGCCTAGCTCGATTTCTTTATTCTAGGGACCACCAGAAGGTTCAAGGGTCCACTGCCTAGCTCGATTTCTTTATTCTAGGGACCACCAGAAGGTTCAAGGGGAGGCCTTGGTAGTGCTGTTTATTGCATTGCCAAACCAAGTTCTGATCCATATGTTCTTCAAGAGTCTTTGGATTTGTCTTGTGGGATGGGTGGTGCAGATTGTGCTTCAATTCGTTAGGGTAGACTTTTCTATTTGCCTAACATATAAAGGCTCAACGGGGCTCAAAGAATGTTAAAATGTACATTCCATTAAAAAACAATTGAGTCCTTGCTTCTACGGTTTCAAAGGTGTTGAGCAAGCGACATGTTCGATTATGAGGGAGGTGAATCTCAGCTACCCATTTGCACCATTGCCTTTGCCGAACTCCTTGGTGGTGTTTTCTCATGTCGTGTCGAGCTGCATCTAGACTTTGATTTTGCCTGTACATGCCTTCCCTGGTGCTTGAGAATGGGAATGGTGTTGGTAATAAATGTTATCCATGTTAATTTAATGTCATCTTTTGGCATTTAAGGTCTGTAATAAAGTAACAAGTTTAATGAAGGACATTTTATAAAAATTTAAATTATAAATTTAATATTTGAAAGACATATTATAAAATTTTATTAGGTATGGTTAGGTTGGGTTATATTCATTATAGTTTAAATAGGATATAATGAAATGATATGTTTATACTTTTTTTTCAAAAAAATAATAATTGAAGAATATTTTATTTTAAAGGGACAATATATAAAATTTAATAACAAGATTAAAGATTGGAAATTATTATAATATTATGGTGCAATTGATATTCTAATGAGTGACAAAGCAACATATGAACATTTAAATATTTATAGCTTGGATGGTGGTCTTGAAATAGATATTGAAAAGTATTATGGGTTAAATGAATCATTGAGATGGTGGTCTTGAGACATATATTGGAAAGTATTATGGGTTAAATGAATCATTGAGACCATTATGAACCCATGGATCAACTGCACCCATTGTTTGCCATTGTTTTCCAACGAACTTTTTTAACTGATATATTATAATGACAGAGAATTCATAACTGATCAATATGCACCTCTCTCCCCCACCAAGTCAATATGAGAATATGGGTGGGTGCTTAACACAGTTGAGAACATGGGTGCATACGAATTATGTTAAATGCGATTACATACATGGAATTATGTTTTAGTTTTACCAAAGTTTTTCAGGACCAGTTTTGATTATTAAGTGCAGCTTTATTTTTACTCCAAATGTTGTAGGTGACATTTTCACTATCAATACTACTCTTTCCTACGCCACTGCCTTACGACATTCCCTTTGCAACCTTTGGTGCAATTGCTAGTTTATATGTTTAGTAATTCATTTTCTATGTACTTAT
>APFE031664191.1:58795-97747 GCA_000404065.3 Pinus taeda | reverse complement strand
CCAGGAATTTATATAACTTGGACCTAGCTTAACTTTTTACCATAAAATAAATTGAAAAATTAAGAATAATGGTATTAATTATAACAATAATATTATTATATTATTAACCGAATTTTGACCTGGGTCTATTAGGCAAAATTAGCCGTTAAGTTAGCCGTTGGGAATCTCTGCTCAGACTATTTAACTTGCTAGGCTGGATCTGTTTCTTCAACTCGTCCTGACGATGAACCACACTGGTTGGTTCGAAACGCGTCGGCAAAAATCTTTATCATGTGATTTACGCTGAAGCTCTTCTTATAAATATGACTGATCACAGAAGCCTCAATTCTACAAATCCATGCTCCTCAGAAGATTTTTGATACCAAAATCAACATTCATGCTTGGTTCACTAGCGAGAAGCATGAGGTCGACCTTAATCCTTTTCTCCACAGAGTTTCTTCACTCCAGGAGCAGTTTAATGATCTCTCCAACAAATGCAGCCATGCCCAAGATTCCATCGACATTCTGAAATTCATGATGGAAAAAAGAAATGTTCCCAACACCAGCTCTTCAAGTCTAAGGAACATTGATGTCGACAGCAAGCCCGAAGAGTCTACAGCCCACCAAATAATTCATATAAACATAAACTAAGCATGCACTGCAAATTCTATTTCATATTATTCCAGTTCATTGGAATCTATACTTATTCAGGTTTTCCAAAAGTCAAAAATGATAGGAGAAAAGAGGAATTTTGTCTTCCCTGAAGTATTTCCTTGCTCTGCTTCCCGGGCATAATACCTTGCAATACAGGAGCTTAGCCTCCTCAATCTTTTTTTGGAATATAAACAACAACCAATTATGTACCTCAAAGCTATAATGTCCCCCGACCAGTTAGTCCTATTTACAATTACTACTGATTCAATTAATGAAATGTTGCAGCTTCAGCCCGACCAGAACCTCACCCCCATTTCCATTGCAGAATTACTAGAAAAAACCACCGAAATGTCTGGTTTTGAACTCAGCCGTATTTGCCATACCTTCATGGATAAGAATCATATACCCAAAGATCCCCCTCCTTACCTAACATGTTTCTTCACTAATATGGGCAAAGATATTGTTAATATGGTTATTGGCATTATGGGTTTCAATACTAGTGAGTTTGTTGATGAATTGACCCTAGCTTTCATGTCTATCTTTACCCCTGGTCAGCCTCCTGCTACCAAATATGACTATGCTACATTCATAGCTGACAAAATCCATGACCAATTCATGAGGCTAAAGAATGATAGAGTGTTCAAGTATTCTACAGTCCTGTATCACCTCTTCCTTTGCTACCAAACTGACAAATTCCCATTCCTTTACTAGTTTATAAAACAAACAACAATAACACACAAACATCTATTCACTGCCCAGCGGAGTCACCATTTTGTTTCTAGGAAAACTAGTGTCTTTTTTATTTGCTAGCCCTCTAGGATTGGTAGCTATCCTAGAAACAAACAATCAAAGCAATTTGGGATTTCCTCTATGTATGATAGATAAGAGAGAGGCAAAGGAACTAACCTGGATCTTCCACTTAACTCCTTGCTTGATCTCTCTTCCCCTTGACAGAGCAACTCCTCTCTTACTTATCCTGCTCAGAGAATACTTATAGAGACAAATTAACAAAACACCATCAAAGCATCTCGATCTATTATACTATAAGCATTGCAGAATCAGAAATACAATGAACATACATTGGCATTCACAAATAACAACATTCGCCAATACACGATTGTATGGAGGAAAACTTAAAGAAATTTATTAAAATAGAAGGGATAATTACAACCCAACTATCTGATCCAGCATCATCCTCCCAGCATCAAAGCCCTCTTCACCTCACGAAAAGCAAGATCACATCAACAATACAATGCTCTTTCTCAACCACAAACTATCAGCACTTCCTTGCAAATTACAAAATTCCAGCCCCCGGATCTCTCAGATGAGGGATCCATTTATAGATGTGTGCAAGGGTGTGAGTCCTCTCTAGGATTTTGATTAGTGTCATTCCACTTGTTGTTTTTGGTTCCACTTGGAGATTTCTCGGATCTCTTACTCATCCCTGGGCTAATTCAGAGAGGCAAGTTTCATAAGAGAAGTTTCTAGAAGATCCATGAGCATCCACTCAGCAAACTGTCTCAGACATTTGTCCATCCTCATTCATTGCACCCTACAGAAGACCTCTTCAGTATGCATCGCACCTAGCTAGTGTAGGAGTCAGTATGCATCGAACCCTGACAGTGGAGCAATCAATATGGTCCTGTTTTGGCCAGTTTTGGATGGTTTTTATGGTGGAACGTTTGGGGAATGATGTAATTAGTTGACCATGATCCTTTAGGGTATGGAACAACACTTTTAGGGGTTAAAGAGCCCTAGTTTATCGACATTTAATATTGGGGTTGAAGTGCCCAAATATGTCTATAACAGTTTCCCCCTAAAGCATGAAGTCATAAATCTTTTGATGTTGGGTGAAATGCTTTATCATGAGGGTCCGAGGTTTTTGAAACTGGAAGTTGACCTATATAAGATATAATACAATACATCATCATCATAATATAATTTTCATGATCTATTTGAGGCGGGAATTCCCATGCTCAACTTTATAAATTCATTTTCATGTACATAGCACAGATAATCATTTGTAGTTGTATATTGGTGATTCTTTATGTGTGGAGTCATCATGCCTGGCTCGGATGACTATCTGTGCAGCTTTTGTGTACATTTGATGTCTTTAAGTCCCTGAATATATCATAGCCCGGATGGATGAAACTAGATCCAAGGTCTTCAAAATTGTTTAATCTTTGCCCGATGTACAAATCAATCCATGTGAAGAGATGTTCTGAAGTCGAACATGGAAATACATCGCTTGATTACCAGCTAATAATATGAGCTCTTAACAGACGCGAGAGGAATCACCGATAATGATGATGACCCTCAAGGTACTACAATACAATTCACGTGGTGTGAATATATGATCCGATATCGAACACCACGCAAAGTCTTTCGGTCGAAGGCCATTGATGTCAACCTGTCGCCAGAAGTGAGAAACTTGCCATTGAGGCATGCAAGCTTCAAAGTATTGAAGGGGTTGTTTCTAAGTCAACTTCTTGGATAATGAGCTGATGTCGACAAGAAGTGAATTGTTGTAGGAGGGCCTTAATGTATCCCACATCTATGACACAAAACCAAGCAAATGATTTTCCAGAGGTGAAAACGATCTGACAACACAAGGTTCAAGAATGGTGGTCATGAAAAATGGAGGGTGAAGGTATTGCAGTGGATGAGGCATTAACTAGATGGTGGTTTCTCAACTGAATGACTTATCTTGAACATATCGGTGACACTGAGATGGATTGGTAGTGTTAACCCCAACAGATGGATGGTGTGGAAGACCAATGGTGAAATGACGAGTGAACGGAATAACCCAACCCGACTCAACCATGGTGATGGAGTGAAAGTGTCATGTTCAAGAGCGACCAGCTACCATAAAATTCTTCAAGTTTTCTTCCCTTTTTCCCCAGTAATTGTTGACCAGTACATCTTTATTTTTCTGGATTTGAGACCTCTGTGGTGCAATATTTTTGATTCAGTCATCGTAGATTCCACAGTAAGAAGATTTTTCTGCCAACGTTTCGAATCCCAACTGGGATCCATCATCAGGGCAACTTGAAGCTTGATAGAAGAAGAGCAGCTTCAAGTTGCCCTGATGATGGATCCCAGTTGGGATTCGAAACGTTGGCAGAAAAATCTTTATTTTTGTCAAGCTTGAGGAGGATAACATATGCTTGTTCTATAATTTTCCCTTCGGGAAAACTTGTCACTATGTTTTAGCGAGCCTAGCAACAGTGAAACTCACTCTTGTCTAGGGGACAAGTTTGTCTCTATTGTTTTAATGAGTTTAACGACAAAGACAACTCAGTCCTTTTCATGTTTCAAGAGTTTGAAAATACATGAAAAGGAACTCCAGCAGTGCTTTTTCGTAGTATAATCCCTTAAGTCCGAAAAAGGATAAAATAATACAAAAGGGATGACTTTTCAATCACTTTAGCAAGCCGAAAAGACAAGCGCTCGAACTTATTCATGATATAATCCCTCAGGTCCGAAAAAGATTAAAATATACAGGAGGGATGTCACTTCCCATTACTTTAACGAGCTGGAAAGGTTAATAGCTCGACAATCTTTTCATATTTAACGAGTCTGAAAAGAGTTTAAAGAAGGCTCGTTTTTTAGGAACGAGTGGCGTTTAGGGTAGCAACTGGTTCCGAGTAAGCTTGGAACTTCTCAAAACAAGGTGATGTGAAGAGGCTGGCTAATAGGACCACTCGTTGTAGTTGTTCCTCCAAAAGGTAAACAATCAAGTGGAAACGTATGATCGGCCAAAAGGATGGAGCTGATGGCAGGAACACAACCAAGGTTCAAAAGGCAGATAGCATGGTAATCATAAAGGTTATTTACCGAAGGCGGGTTGTTTTTTAACGAGCTTGAACTGTGGGGAACTATGCTCAGTGGTAGGTTTATTTTTTAACAAGCTTGAACCATGCGATAACTATGCTCAGGGGTAGGTTTATTTTTTAACGAACTTGAACCATGCGATAACATTACTCAGTTTGTGGTCAAAATGTTTAATTCACGGTTTAGCACACATCATATTCTTTCGTCGGTCGTTCAACCTGCTCAATCACTCCATCAAATTGATAAGAAATATATATATATATATATATTATATATATGCTGCATGAAAAATGAATTAAAAATAACATTTTACTTGAAAACACAAAAAGTAGCTTTACTTTTCATTTTCATCACTCTATTTCAAATTTGGGATTTTGGAGCTCTGGAGTGGCTTTCACCCTCAAATTACACCAGTTGATTTTGGGAGATCCGGCAGACTATTCTCTGCGCCATCAAGACCAGGTAGGAGATAACCTTGAGCTCTTCATTTTCATTCCATCCTTCTTTGATTCTGAGCATGTTTTTTTCGCATTTATGGGCCCTTGGAGTTAGAAGATCTCATTCCCCAATCATCGCACCTTGCCAGTATCGAAAGGTGTGATTGATACTAAGATGCCAACTAGCCAGTCAGTATGCATCCCACCTTGCTCAAAGGCAGGGTGCGATGGGCGCAGAAGGGCATCTTTATATAGTGCTTTTTCATCAAATGTTTGCCTGTTTTTGCTCAAATTTGGATCCTAATTCATCTTTTGTTTTCATTTCAGATTTTTTTGGATCAAGATGGTTGTCACATGGCATGAACGTGAACATGAAGAAGAGGACATGATTGCTTTACATGACTCAGGCATAGTTGTTGCATTAAGAAATTATGGCTTGCTGAAGTTCTTCTGCATATCGAGCATGAGGCAACAAATCAATTTGTTGTAGTATTTTCTCGATGCTTGGGATCTGATTAACCAGGTATTCTAGATTAGAAGTAAATCCATTCCATTAACAGTCGAGGACATTTACTTTCTGACGGAGTTGTAAAGGCATGGTGCCCCTCTTTCACTTTCAGGATTCGCTCATGGGGGTGAATTTGTGAAAGATTATATTCATCAGTTCTGTAGAGACTAATCTCAGCCTAGCAGAGATGGAAAGATCAATATTTGAGATGACACTGATCGGCCCCTGAGGACCATTTTATTTAGCTTTTCTATATTGGCTGGTAGTGTGACTTTGCATTTGGAAAACAGATCTTACATGCAGTACGCCCTGGAATGCTTGGAACGAAGGTGTTCAACTAGTGCGAGGTGGTACTTCCTGTCATACAAGAACAAATCTCCAAAGTAAAGAATGGAAGAACTAAGAATTTTGGATATGGTTCCATATTGACTGCTTTTGCCTTGGAGAGGATTCCACTAATGGAGCCTCAGTACATTTCACTAGGATTGCCATCACCGAGGGAACCACGGATGTAGAGATGGCTTGATCTTATGGCCAGACATGCCGGTTAGTCACAAATTTCCTTCTCTGATGCCTTTTTCGAGTGGCTCGACTGTCAGGAGATGGTCTTTGCAGAGTATCCATACGTCGGGATGGATTTCTGAGGCAACCTGGATTTAGTGTTAACAGTTGGCAAGCACTGGAGTGCTATAGGTAAAATGATTCGATCACATCTTTGTTTATCAGTTTTATAATGTTTTAGTGTTTTTAAATGTTACCAAGACTAATCAAACTCATATGTGTGTGCAGATAATGGACCAGTGCGACCAGTAGCACACCTGCGAGTAGCAGATGACGCTCCAGCAGGAGAGGCTGTAGGGAGGGCCATCCTGCGGGATCTGGACATACCGGAGACCCTGGCAATGCTGCAGGATCAAATCGAGGGCCTCACTCTCGGTATTTAGGATGTCAGGACCGATGAGTTACCTTTGAGGTTACAGCGCCCTACTACTGGAGTGCTGAGTCGATAGACTAGGCTCTTGTGCATGATCGCATAGGCGATGACATGTTATCACCAGCATCATTAGTTTAGGATGCTTCCCTGCATTCAGTTTTTGAGTTTCTAGGTCATACGACCAATTTTGTCTTGGTCACAAAACATTTTGTAAAAACTATAAACAGTTATATATTTTTGATTTTCGGAGTTTTATTTTGGTTAAGTTATGCAATCCTGATGCAAGTGTTAATGTAAAATTCTTTCTTTACAAATGTTGCAAATGTCTATCTAACATATAGTTTGCTAATGAATCAGTTAACATGTTTAAGTTTCTAGAAATGTGTTGATATTGAATGGAATCAAATTGTCTTTCCAAAATCCTGCCTCTTAGGAACATGCGATACATGGCTGGGTTCCAAATGGAGTAAATGCCAGTAAGTTGTAGAATGACGAGCTGTGAATCTAGCCTGACAATGAGTCGGTGTATTCCACGTGAAATGGCATCAGAGAGAAGTTCAATCAACGTGCTATACTCAGCAATGTTGATCGTTGATTGACCAATACATATCCCCCTGAAACTCACTGCTTGGAGCGAAAATGGCCCAGGCTGCAGAGGATAGGTTCCACGTACTACGACTAGCTCCGTCAGCATACCCAACAAATGGTTCCAAAAAGTATAACATCTGCAACAAAAGAAAAGTGGATTACCTAACCAAAATGAGAACTCTAAAAGAAAACAAAAACACAACAAAAGCATATATACAATAAGCATACTAGGGGTCCATCCATAATGGTTCGAACTTACCTGCTCCCAATTTATCAGAGTCCCGATCGTAAAGAAAGACCAGGTCACCTTCCGAGAAGACACGAGGCTTGACATTTTTGTCAAATTGTGCCTTGACGCGTTTCTTATGTGCTTCGTTAGTCAATGTGGCATCATGACAGGTGTCATCCAGGTGGATTAGTTCCAAGAAATGAGCCTCTTCTTCTGAAGTTTCGGGAAGTAGATCAATTGTGAGTCTAAGAGATGAGATTTTGCACTGAATTGGTAAGACAGCTTCCAGACCATACACCAACTGAAAGGGTGTAAATCCGGTCGCATTTCTCACCGAAGTCCTATATTCCCACAGAGCTTAGTATAGGATTAAATTCCAATTCCGTTTGTGGACTCCAATCATTCTCTGCAGCATGCGCTTAAGGACTTTTTTAATTGCCTCAACCTGTCCATTACCCTACGGATAATATGGAGTAGAACTATCGTGGGACGGTCCTAATTTAGTAGTCAATTCAACCATCATGTGATTGCGAAAATGTGATTCATGATCTGTGACTATAGCCTATGGGACACCAAATCTAGATACTACATGATTAGAAAAGAAAAGAGCAGTCGTTTGACATTGTTGTTTAATGTAGGCATCGCCTCGGCCCATTTTGTAAAATAGTCGATAGCAACTATAATATACCCATGCCCCCTAGCCGAGGTGGGGTTACATGTCATGAAATCTATGCCCCATTTAGCGAATGTCCCAACAGCAACTACTGGATGTAGTGATGTAGGAGGTAATCTGGTTTTTCGATCAAAAATCTAACAAGCATGGCAATTTCCGACTAAAATTATGAAATCTTTGAATATATTGAGCCAGAAGTAACCAGCTTGTAACATCTTTTGTGCAGTAGTGTAACCAGATAGATACCCCCCACATGCACCTGAATTACTATCATTCAGGACTTTTTTAGCCTCATCATGTGTGAGGCACCTTTGTAGAACTGTATCGACACCACGATGGTAAAGTGCATCACCAACAATCAGGTAATCCTTGGCTTGGTATCGAATACGCTACTGTTCAAATCAAGAGGTGTTAAGCCTAAAAGTTTGGGTGTGGAGATAGACCAATATATCTTCGTACCACGGATTGCTTGACAATATCAGAAATAGAGTCTCATCCACGATTGATGCTTTAGATGTTAAATTGTTGGACGACGATGGGAGGTCACAAAGTAACTTCGCGAAGATGAGAGACTTCTTTGATTTGTATTTGGTGAATTCCATATCAAACTCTTGCAAAATGGCTATCCATTTGGAATATTTTCCCCCTAGTAATTGA
Source organism: Pinus taeda (assembly GCA_000404065.3). Classification (NCBI taxonomy): domain Eukaryota; kingdom Viridiplantae; phylum Streptophyta; class Pinopsida; order Pinales; family Pinaceae; genus Pinus; species Pinus taeda. The sequence continues at coordinate 89,254 of APFE031664191.1, read as the reverse complement.
CATGATAGAATGTAGGTCATAGGGTTGAACTCTGACACAATGGTAGTTTTGCGAAAGAGAATATAGTGTCGAAATCTCTGTACTGCTTGAACATCTTCTAAAGCTAACTTTTCAACATAAGAGTACTTTCTTTCTGTATCATTAAGGTTGCGACTTAAATAATATATAGTATGTTCTATTCCATTATCTTCTTGCACTAAAACCATGGCAATGGTCATATCTGCAGCGGTGAGATACAGGTTAAAGTCTTTTTGATATTCAGGAGCATACATTAATGATGCTTTTATCAGGGAACCTTGTAAAGCATCAAAGGAAGCTTGCGCAACCTAATCCCAGTGGAAGGGTACTCATTTTTTCAACAGACGTGTATAACTTTTAGTGAGTTCGGCATAATGTAGAATGAACCTCCTCAAAAAGTTAGCTTTCCCTTGGAGTTTCTGAATCTGAAGCAAATTTGAAGGTGGAGGCATGTCAAGGATTGCCTGAACCTGAAATGAGTCGAGTTGAATTCCGTCCTTAGAAACTACGAAACCAAGTAATCGACCAGAACCAACACAAAACACACATTTGTGCAGATTGTTGCGTATCTTGTAGTGTCGGCAACGTAGAAATATGGCTCTCAAATGCTGCAGATGATCAATCCGCTTTCGTAAATGAGTCGGTAAATCATCAAGATACAGTCGAACGATGTGTTTGATGTCATGGAAGGTGTATTTCATCGCACTCTGAAAAGTCACCCTTGCTTTATTCAAACCGAAAGGTAATTTACGATATGCGAATGTGCCCCATGGACATATAAATGCAATCTTCGACTGGTCCTGTGGGTGTATATTGATTTGGTTGTACCCGGAAAATCCATCCATTAATGAAAAGATTTTGCATCTGGAACATTCATCAATTATCTGGTCGATGAAGGGTGTAGGATAGTTGTCCTTTGGACACGCTTGATTTACATCCCTATAATCGACGCACACTCTAATTGTTCCTTTTTTTTCATCATAGGAACAATATTCGATACCCAATCAGTTAGAGGAATAGGGTAAATGAAATGAGCATGCAAAAGTTTTTCAACTTCTGCCTTTATGGTAGCGACTTTCTTCGGGTGAACAGGTCAAAGTCGTTGTCGTACTAGTTTGACATCTGGATACATCTTGATTTCATGTTCAACAATTTTCGAGTCAATGCCTGGCATTTCTTCATATGACCATGAAAAGATATCTCTGAATTCATGAAAGAGAGCACAGTATATTTCCAATTCTGATGGAGAACAAGATTTGCTAACATGAATATTCTCTACAACATTAGGCTTGGTCAAGATATTAATGGCGATAGTTTCTTCAATATTGGACAGATTTTGCTAGGAACCCACTGTATTTACAGTATTTGATAGAAAATCAAAAATTGAACGATGATTAAGGTCGCTTGAATAATCTTCATTGTTATCTTGAAGGTGCAAGCGATGGTGGTAATCTTCCCACGGTATCTCTCCTATCATCATTGACTGGATGATTCCTTCGTCTGTAGCATGTATATGAGACCAAGGATAGGAAGAGGTACCATACTCTAGAGACCTATCTATCCAAACTCTCATTGAGTGTTGCTTTGGGTTTGCTACCCAGGCCCAGAAAATTGATTGCTACAAAGATTCTATGGGGCTTGGGGGCAACATCTCGCGATGATCCACACTGTCAAAATGGTCGGAGTTCTTCTTAATCTTAGACGATGTGGAAGAGACCATATGACAAGTTTCCATTGTGGCCACTTCCGCCAGATTAGTTAGAGGTGGGAGGGAAAAAGTACCCATTAAGGAAGGGTCTTTTAGGAGACTTACTCTGACATTTTGAAGCGATTGAGAACTTCCACGGATCAATGGAATGCTTCCAGTAGCTTGTGAACAGTTGGAGAAAAATGTTAGTTGGTCAATGATTGTAATTCTACCTTGGAAGGGAAATGTAGTCTTTCTAAAATATGTAGACACAACGGCATCCATAGCATAAATCCAGGGCCTTCCCAGTAAGATATTGTAGTCAAGGTTTCCATTAGTGACCTCGACTTCAATTTCTATTGTCTTACCCCCCAGTTCAACTTGCAAGTTACTTAAAATCCCATACGTCGTGTATGTTCTTCCATCCAATTCTTTTAATGTTGTTGATGATCATGACAAGGGTGGTGAACCTAAAGTTTTCCAGCAACTCATTGACATAATACAGGTAGATGCCTCCTCATCAATGATTGTTCAATGAACAGTTTTATTGAGGGCTTTTACCTTTATAAGGAAAGCAATTTGGGCCGGTAACTGAGGTGTGTATCCTTTATGGTTAAAGGCCACAAGATTAGAACCCGTTGGATCAATCCCGCCTATTGCTGATAACAAAGCCTGCTTTTGGGAGGGGAAATTCTGCAGTATTACAAGTGTCGAAATAGCGAATGGCAATTGAGCCAGATCCTCCACTATATTATAATTTTGTGCTGCTCGAGCACGAGGATTAAATGTCGATTTATGTACTACTCCCTTTGGCGACTTTATAGTTAAATCAGGAATGATAGGCAGAACAACTTCTGGTGAAGTTGTTGTCAAACTATTGGGTTGATCTGTAGCCTTGTTGTTCGACGACAGTGGATTCCCATAATCTTTATTCCTTGTTGATATAAAAGCATCATTTTGCAGTTTTGAGATGGATAACATAAGCACTTGGGATGTGGAAGCATGATTGATAGCGACCAAATTAGTTTCCGGGTTTGGAAACGGATCAGTCAACACTACTGAGGTATTTGAAGTCTTCAACAATTTCGTAACCTCATATCGATGTGGAAAATTTCTCATGTAATGGTCCTCATTACAAATGTAACATGGATAACGAGGTTTCTTTCACCCAATAGGGTTCTCAGAAGATTTTTCAAGAGTTGAGTTCTCATGTTTCTTCTTATTATTTTTCCCTTTCTTCTTCCCCCTGGTTGCTTTGGATCTTTGCCCTTGTCAGATGACACGGCATTAACCTCTGAGGCAAGCAGTTTTTCATTTTATTTTTTGTTAGAAACTGCAAGGGCTTTACCAGATGGAGCTTTTGCAGTTTGTGTGCTTGAGATACCGATCACGCCATCACCGATGTGAGAGTCCCTGTTCGATTTAGGAGGGGGAGGAATGGAAAATTCTGGTCTGGGAGTGTTAGGAATTTTGTCATAGAGTGTGCCAGACTGAGTATAGATCAAGTCTAAATATTGGGCACGAGCAATGACTTGCTCTTCAGTGAAAACTCCTCCTTTTGCCACGTCCTCAGTTATAGATGGTAATAAGGACTTAATAAACCACTCAGCTAAAAGTTGATCAGGAACAAACGTCTTTACCATTCATCGACGACGTCGCCACTCATGAATATGATCAGATATGTGAGTGGCTATTGTCTGTTTAAACTTGGTAAGGAGTTTTGTCCCCGTTTCGTACCTTCTGGGTAACTAAAAGTGGGTTAGAAAAGTAGTGGCAAGGGTGCTAAAGTTATCAAATGAAGCTCTAGGAAATTCAATATACCATTTCACTGCTGGACCAGTTAGAAATCTCTAAAAAAGGTGAAGCCTAATCGAACCATCTTTTAGGGTGTTAGATGAGCACCACAAATGAAAATTCATTACGTGATTCAATGGATCTTCACCTAGATTTCCATTGAATTTAGGAATATCGAATGGAATTTTATGAGGAATCGTTGGCCACCAAGGGGCATAAGTAATTAGATCATTTGTCAATTGGTTCAAATATGGTAATTCCAGAGTTGCTACAAAGGGCAATTTCTTATTCATGTTAGGTGAATCATACCCAGGATAAGATGGAATCGCCTGAGTAGTAGGTCTTTGCATACCAGCATAATGTATCTGATTTCGGTAACTTTGATAAGGTTGTTGGACATAACCAGCATAGTATGGTTGTTGATAACTATTTTGAAAATGTGGTTGTCCATTACCTACAAAGCCTTGTTGCTCAAGTCCTCGGTAGGTTTGCTGGAATTGCGGTTGTTGGTATTGCACCAGCCATGGTTGTTGGACCATTTGTTGTTGATACTGGAAGATTGACCAAGATGTGGGGTGATAACACTCGTTTGAGCCTGAGTCGTTCCAGGTAAGGAAGCACTAACCTGAGGTTGTGATTGAACCGTAGAGACAAGAGGTTGTTGTATTGCAACCTAAGAGACTTGAGGTTGACACACAACAAGCAATGCTTGTACTTGCGACACAGTCACAATAGCAAGTGTGGCGGTAATATTCGACACAGGTTGTGTTGGTTGTATTGAATATACAACCCTTGGTTGTTGAGGCAATATTGGTACCCAACCACTAGATGTAGTTCCAGTTTGACCTAAATTTTATTGTAAACTCTCATATGGTTGTTCTCCAGGAGGGAACAATGAAAAAGCATATTTCCCTCCATATGGCGGAAGCCCAGTGTTCAAAGGATATATTGGTCTTTGAAGACTAGTCTACCCAAATTGATATTGGCATGCAGGATCAATTTGTTGAGTTTCAACATAAGAAATACAAGATGGGACTCCGGATGAACAAATAGGAACAGACCATGTCGGCAAAACAGCCCCTGAGTGGACTCTAGCTAGTGATTGATAACTAGTTGGGACAGATGGTATACTAGCAAACATAGTAGGAATGGAAGCAGGAAGCTCTGCCATAGCTGTATCAGATGACACAATCCTAGATGTTGATGGTTGCTCAGACATGTTTAGTCTATCCAAAAGATTTCCCAGCAATTCAATGGGAACTTGCGATGAAGGATGATTAAAAGAACTAACTTCAGGAGTAGAAGGATATAAGTGGATCCTAGTTCCAAAATGTAATGGGGTACTGGATGGAAGATCCTCTACTATCTCCTCTATAGCAATCGGTCCAGGTGGAAGAGGTAGACCGTCAGGTCCATAAAATATTTCTGGAGCCAAAGAAGGTATAGCTTCTGCAGTGACAGATACTGGAGGGGTGACACATTCTAAATTTTGGAACTCAACTTCCAGATGTGCAGTTAAGTTAACTTCAGTCTTTGGATCAACTATAGATGGAGTTGTTTCAGGTATAGAAGTGTCTACTGTTACACTAGGATCAGTTCTAATTTCCTCTTGTAATTGTGGAACCTCTTCTGTAAAGGCAGATGTACCAGAAGTGATCGCAGTAACTGTAGTCTCTGATGATAATGAAACACAAGTTTCAAATAACCCAGGTGAATTGGACTTAGTTAAACGAGACCATTTTTCCTGGAATGGCTTTGCTTCTAGAGTCAAAGACGGTTGACTCACTAGTCTCCGCGAACGAAGGGGTTTTGATTGAATTCCTTCCACGATTGCGGATACTTGATCAACTCAAAATTAAGGGGAAAATGATGTTATTCTGAATTTAATAAATTTTAATGACACTTTGACACAAATTTGCTTTTTCAATTTTTAAGAGTTGAGAAAAAAGATAAAGATGACTCCAGTCCCCTTCAAATTTTTAATGAGCCTGAAGTGACAAGTGCTCAGATGGACCTTTTCTTTTAAGGAGTCGAAAAGGAAAAAAATGACTACTCTGGAAATCTAGACAGAGGGATTACCAAACCAATCGCAAAACTGCAATATACACCTTGGTGATAAATTAAAGATAAATTACCAAGGACTTATGTACGGTAGTCAATCTTCCCGAATGTTGTGTTCAGTGCATTGTGATCGATAGGGCAGCAGATACGGCTTCCTATGGATAAAGGATGTGAGCCTATTGTGGTCTCCCAATATATACGCGACGGTACGGGCAGCACAAGTCCGTGCTAGCACTTGTTGTATTAAAGAGGAGGAATCACCCAACCTTTGATGAAAATGATAGTTTTAGATTTTACGACGCCAGAACACGTCTCTAGCCTAGACCTCTCGATGTGTTGCGTTAGGTTCCAAAGCATTGTTAATTTCATTGAAATTTATTTTAGTGTTGATCTTGTTTAGAAGTTTGCCTTTCAATGGTTCACCGCATGATGTAGATGTAAAATTCCTAAAATTGCAATCTACAATGATAAGCAACCGTTGTTTATTTTTAGCAATAAAAATCATAGCTACTAAGGAAAGAAGATTCAATTTCTTTCAAACAAAGAGCAAAGAGCACACAATAAATGCACTTTTCCTAAATCATTTTTTGCACACAGTTTAAATGCAAATGCAAATGCATGTATTTGTTCTTTGTTCCCCTTAATGTGAAAAATGAAAAAAAGGAAAACTAAATATGGTAAAGATCTGAAATATTTTACTCAAAGTGACATTTCGACAATTTCTTTTTCAAAATGGAAAGGAAGACTAAACGACACTTCTCAATTTTGAATAGAAAATTCTTTCGACACTTCAAATATCAACAAATCAAATCAAATACTTGAAAAAAGGTTCAATCGACTATCCAGGGAAGGAAGACTCAACGACACTTTTCTTTTCAACATAAAATGACAGTTACGACACTTTTTGTACCAAAACGACAGATCGATTTAAGCAACTTTTTGACAAAGGATTGTAAATGATGGACAAATACATAAAAACATTTACTAATCATAATCAATGGAGGCTGAACTATGTAATGCAGGCAGGCTTCAGTAATGAGATATTGTTCATAAGCAGTAGAACAACTAAACAGAGCTGAAAACAAGGACAAAAACCCCAAATTTCAAGAAGAGAAATAGGATCATTCAGTCATCACACCTAGGCTTCACAGAAACAAGGATGCATCATACCTGCTACACTCGGGAAGTGCGATGCATACTGGTTTCTAGTGATAGACAGTGCGATGGGCCAGGGAGCGCAACTAAGATGGGTTTTGTCTCAAATTTGCAGCTGATTTCAGTGAGTTAAGCTGAGCTATGATGCACAGTAAAGAGAAAAGTACAAAGGAATGATCTTGGGAGGTTACTGAGCTACCAAAAGGACATCTAGAATGCTTGTAAGTCAAATTTTCAATTCATAAACTAAACCAAAGATTGACTGAAGCAGCAGTCATCTACAATGCAATTGCAGAGCAAGAGCAGTTCGAAGGCTATCTGCATAACTTCAGTCTCCCTCTATAGTTTATAAAACAAACAACAATAACACACAAACATCTATTCGCTCCCCAATGGGTCTTTTTTATCTGCTATCCCTCTAGGATTGGCAACTATCCTAGAAACAAACAATCAAAGCAATTTGGGATTTCCACTAAGTATGATAGATAAGAGAGAGGCAAAGGAATCGACCTGGATCTTCCGCTTAACTCCTTGCTTGATCTCTCTCCCCCTTGATAGAGCTTGCAACTCCTCTCCTACTTATCTCGCTCAGAGAATACTTGTAGAGACAAAGTAACAAAACACCATCAAAGCATCTCGATCTATTATATCATAAGCATTGCAGAATCAGAAATACAATGAACATACAATGGCATTCACAAATACACGATTGTATGGAGGAAAACTCAAAGAACTTTATTAAAATAGAAGGGAGAATTACAACCCAGTTGTGTGATCTAGCATCATGCTCCCAGCATCAATGCCCTCTTCACCTCATGAAAAGCAAGATCACATCAACAATACAATGCTCTTTCTCAACCACAAACTATCAGCACTTCCTTGCAAATTACAAAATTCTAGCCCCCAGATCTCTCAGATGAGGGATCCATTTATAGATGTGTGCAAGGGTGTGAGTCATCTTTGGGTTTTTTATTAGTGTCATTCAAATTGTTGCTTTTGGTTCCACTTTGAGGTTTCTTGGATCTCTTGCTCATCCTTGGGCGAATTCAGAGAGGCAAGTGTCATAGGAGAAGTTTCTAGAATATTCCATGAGCATCCACTTAGCAAATTGTCTCGGACATTTGTCCATCCTCGTTCATCGCACCCTACAAAAGGCCTCTTTAGTATGAATCACACATGGCTAGTGTAGGAGTCAGTATGCATCACACCCTGACAGTGGAGCAATTAGTATGGTCCTGTTTTGGCTAGTTTTGGATGGTTTTTCAGGTGGAACTTTTGGGGAATGATGTAATCATTTGACCATGATCCTTTACGGTATGGAAAAAAAAATTTAGGGGTTAAAGAGTCCTATTTTATCGACAAATAAGATTGGGGTTGAAGTGCCCAAATATGTCTATAACACATAGTGCTCCCATAGCAGAGCCTTCACAGAGACAAACTCAGGAAACAAGTGCCCCTACATCAGAACAACCAGAAACAACAGAATAGCCAGAGAAATCAAAGCAGCCTGAAATCTCTGCAGAGTTAGCTCCACCACAGCCACATCCAACTCAAACTAATATGGAAATCCTCCAGTGCTATAGACTCCTCTAAATGAGGAAAGAAACTTGAAAAGAGAAAGGGAAGTAGCTACCCCTTCAAGCATACCCACAAATCAACCCTTTGCTAAGAGGCAAAGGTTGAATCCATATTCAGAGGAGGAATTCTTTGGGGAGACTACAGAGAACATGAGGAAGGAAGGAACAGATTATTTACAAACATTCCCAACAGGTGGGACACCCTCTAGTTCACACAGGCAGGTACTGGAAAGGCAACCCAGCACAAAAGTATCATCTTTCAGGTCTTCTTCAGAGAATATCATAGATATAAAGGGGAAATATAAGGAGATAAAAACAAAGAATGAGAAAATGAAGGCCCAAGACTATGCTCAATACTTAAAAATGGCCCCCACAAACCAGACCAGACTGATGTAAGCCTTTGACATCAAAGAGGGTAAAATGCAGATGAGTTTCCTGAAGCCCACGGTGCAGCAGCCAAAATCCTGGCTGATTATCTTAAAACTAATTTTGAAGTTTTAGCTAAGGACATCCACCCAATTCACCAGATTGAGCTTCATAAGCAAATGGGTGAGATGGTTTACTCAACACTGACCAACAAAGAAATGATGGCTCATAGGTTGCAAAATTCATTGAGCAACACTACAGCTCAATTGCAGCTGGAAAAAGCTTCATCACAAGCTAAAGATAATATAATAAAATCATTGGAAGAACTAGTAGTTGAGTTGGGTCATGAATTAAAGGATATTAAGGCAGCAAAAAGCTTAATCAAGAAGAAAAATGAAGATCTAGTTGCACTTAGAGAACAACTGAAATTTCCACCCCTCATACACCCTCAAACTGCTGAGATTATTGAGAAAAAGAATGATGAGGAACTTATGGACTTGGTCCTTAAGTTAAATGAGCAATTAAAGGAAGCTGAACAAGAATTAGAGAAAGCGTTGCAGTCAACGCAAAGTGAATCATCATCCCACCTCAAACTGTAGTGCCAATAGTTTCCACAGCAGTCCCTTCCATTATGGCAACTGTTTTAGCACCAAACATTCCTTTAGAAACAACCACACCAGTGGAAGCAACCAATACATCAACACAGAGCACAAAGGACTTAATTAAGTCAATGGAAGAAATGAAGCTCCAAGTAACAGAGCTACAGAAGGTAAAAGAGAAATTTACTAACTTGGAGCAAAAGTATGATCTTTCAAAGATCAATTATGCAAAGGAGAAAAGAAAAAACAAAGGCATGGCTGAACAAATCAAGACATTAGAGAAGGATCTAACATTTGACATGCCTTTAGCAAAGATCAGGAAAATATTGTGGACTAATATCATTGATTCCATCAACGATATTTGGTCATCCATTCAAATTATTTTTGATCAAATTGATTTGATTAAGCTTGCTCTTAAGGCAATTCAGAAGACCAGAGAAGAAGTGGGTAGAAAGCCTAAAGAGGCAATCCAGTTAATAAATTTTCTAAATAGTAAAAATAGGCAACAGTTGGAGCAACTGGACATTGAGGATAGGACTGCTACTATCCTCGAACTGAAGAAAGTTATGACAAAAAGGAACTTAATGCAAGGCCTGGAGTGAAGATGTCGAAGTATGCAGGAAGACATAAATGAGTTCATGAGAAAGTTTGACATCTTAAGGAGTAAAGGACTCCCAAGCCCTTTAGTCATGAATGGTAGGCTAATGGTTCAGATAGACTACATCAACAAACTACATCAGAAAGCTGAAAGTCAAGCTAGTTCATCCTCAGCAAAGGCACTACCCATAGGAAAAGTGGTGTACGATGGTTTAGAGAACCTCTTCTTCATTGAACATGAAGTAAAGCACTTATTCATAGTCCAGCCTAATTTTGTGAAATATAATCAGGCTGATGAAATTTATAGGAAATTGACAAGGATGAATATACCAAAGGAAGAATGGTGGACTAACATGATAGACATCCTTTAAATTACTATGGTAACAGCAAGGTAAATAGAAATATTTACCACAGTAAAGTTTGGTAAAAAGGATGAAAGATGGTGGGCAGGTAAAGTATATCAGAAATAGGTGAAAGAGTATCAGTAGGGAAAAGTCAATCAAGATCCAACACACAATTACCAAAGCAGCAAACAAGAACCAAAATCGAGTTTCAACCTCCAGCTCCTTCAATAAATCAAGGGACAGCAACAATCTTTTTACCATCTGTCTCTATATTTTAGACCATCTGTCTCTATATTGTTGTAAAAGATATTTGTATTTCCTAGAATAAATCTCATTTAGTTATGAGATATTTTGATATAATTTTTGTATAAATACTTCTCCATCTTAAGTGTTGAGAGTGGATTCTATAACATTTCTATAACTCCATACTATCAAGAGGAGAAAGCTTTGTACTCAAGTCTGGATTTTTGTTGGAAAAGGAATAAAAGTTGAGGACATTTCATCATATTCATGTGCAGTCTAACAGAAAATAAGTATTCTATCCTTGTGATTTATGTGTTTTCTACATGTTTCAATGTTTCATGCATCTTTAATCTAAATCGTAAAATAGTCAAAGTATATCAAAATTAGCTTCATTGCTCTCTACTATCAACAGTATGTCATTTACATGTTTTCTTCTAAACTATTTCGGTAAAGGAATTCTTAATTGCTCCTCTATCCCTGTAGTTTTCTTTAATAATTCCCTGGTATAGGATTCTTAATTGCCATATGTTGGTTGACCTATCTTCCCCTCTTCTTTCTAATCCTAACTTGAGGATTCTTAATTTCCCTCTTGTTTTGAACAAAAATATCATGCATTCAAGCCCTGAATTTGTTTTTACTCTGTTACCTGTTGGACTCATACCTCAACAATTTGACTTAATCCAGTGAATTATCCCTTATTGACTCCATAGCCCAATGGCCTGAAGCCTAGTTTTCCCATTTGTTTCAAAATTCCACCACTCTCAAACAAAACAACCTTGAACATTAATAACTAGCCTAATATCACATCAAAACAAAGCTAAATTATAAAGAGAGAGCCCTCTCTGAGTACAGATTGGCTAGATTCTGTATTTAAAAGATTGGTTTGTGGTTACCTCGGACCCCTTTCCTTCTTCCCATAACTTCTAAGGAAAATCTGAGTGATAACAGCTTCTAAAGGGGAAAGGACTGATCCAAGTGGATATTGGTGGCCACCTGCCTATCCCACTTGGACCTCAACATTGTTTCTTCCATTTTCCTTAATTGTAGCATAGTTTACCATTTTTTGTAGTTTTTCGGGTCCTCAACTTCTGAAGCAATTTTCAAGCCCTAAACGATGTTCCTTTTTCATGATAAAATCAATGGGGTGGCACATGGGTCTGCAATTAAATGTGTTAGTCCTCATATAGATATTTCTAACGATATATTTTATGCATCAAACGGAGATCGTATGCCAAAGTTACGACCCCAATAAGTTGATGTACTAATTTATCCCAATGGGGCCCACATAATTTTGGTGCTTCATCTCCTAGGGTTAGGTTTTTGGATGTTTATGGTTTTTCAATTGTTTCTCATTAATAAATAGGCCTTCAAGCCTCATTATAACACAGTTCAAAAATCATGTAGCTGCCACATCTCTTCTCAAAGATAAGCTACCATCGTCCAAACTAGTTTATTTCCATTATGCATGTAACACTTTTTAGTACTTTGTTGTTAATGAATTGAAGTTATGTTTTCATTGTAGCTTTGTGTTTCTATTTAAATATGTATTTCATTTTGTTCCTTCATAAATCTAGACCAGTGGTATCAAAGAGGTCTTCTCTTTCTTTGTTTTTCTGTGCATGCCCCAACAAGGTCGCGTATAAGGAGTTGGAACTTAAACTAGTTGAGCCCTTGCAAGACCGTCCCCATGAACACTGACAACCTCCCATGGCAAAAGAAAACAGAGATGAGGGAGCATGAGATCCTATCAAAAAATTTCTCGAAGAATCCCTTGAGTGACAAAGGAACAAGATGATGGACAATTTTTCCCAAACCCTTCAACGAATGCTCATAGGCAACGCATCTTCATCCATTAGTCACTTTGGAGGTGTCGCACCCTTCAAGGTAAATGTTAACTTCGATATACCTATATTCTAAGGGTAAATAGATGTAGATGTTGTAGATAAATGGTTGAATCTACTGGAAGGTTATTATTCGGTCCATAGTTTCTCCAATAGGCAGAAGTTTATTTGTGCACTGCATAAGGTCGCCCCCCATGTCAAGGACTGGTGGGAAACTTAATGTAAGAAAAGTGTTAAGGAACCCTCTCTGTTTATCACCACACCTCCTTGGAACTCTTTCCAAGACGGTGTCAAGGAACATTACTACCCTATGGGGATCTATGAGGACAAGTATATACAGTGGACCACACTGCAACAATAAAGGGACCAAGATGTGCATGAGTTCACAAAATATTTTTCATACTCTACGCACAAAACTAGGTATCATTGACTCTGAGTGACATCTAGTGCTCAAGTGCCAGGGCTATCTACACAAATACATTTAGGAAGAAATGGAGTTCTTGGACATCTCCTCGCTTGCTTCTGCATACCGATATGCTACCAAGATTGAACAAAATTTTATATAAATTAAGTGCAAATTTGGATCTACAAATTAGAAGCAAGGAAAGAGCACTCCCAAACCGTAGAAAAAAGACAGAGCCAAGGAGGAGTGGTTGGGGACAACCCATTCAAGCCATAAGAAAAGAATGGCACCATTAAGAAAAATAAAGACACTGGAAAGTGGTGTGAGTTCCACAACATCCCCACTCACAACACAAATGAGTGTCGCTCCAAGAAGTCATTGGTGGTCGAGCTAAAAGCTTCAGATTTTGGTGCATGTTCTGATTCTAAGCCAGAACCTGAAAAGGGGAATGATAAGGGGAAGTGGATTGTTGATGTAGAACCCAGTGCCACCACTACCACCACTAAGGTCCTGAAGAGCCAGACAAAGGGGAGCGTCTCTTTCACTCATAGATGTGGGTTAAGGGTTCTTTGTTGTAGTTCATTGTCGATAGTGGGAGGAAAAATAAACTCATTTCAGAAGGGATCATTAAATGGTTGGGCATATTGACCACATCACACTCACAACCATACACCATCGGGCAGCTCCACCAAGGACGAGATCTTCATGTCAGCCAGCAATTTTGCCTTCCCTACAACATCAAGCCCTTCACGGATGAGGTACTATGTGATGTTGCTACTCTTGAAGTATGTGATGTGTTATTAGGCCAACCATACTTGTGGAAGCATCATGTTGTGTATGAGTCTAAGCCTCTTACAGTTATTATTTTGGGCAATAAGCTATACAAGATACAAAAAGTAGCCCCACCTACCACTATCTCTTTGATATTTGCTAAGAAATGTTGTAAGATCATCTCCCATACTAGGAAATTTGTTTTTTTTATTTGATCTCAAAGTAAGGGGGATATAGTAGCCATTTCCATGGCCTCCAACAATGGTTCCTCCATGCAACAAAATCAGGTGGATAATTTCATGGAAGAACATAGGGACATATTCTACTCACCCATAGGGGTATCTTTGCACTGTCAGGTCAAGCATTTGATCGATCTAACTCCCGGAGTGTGGTGCAGGTAAATTTTCAGTGTGGACACAAACAATTCCTCTAGCCGAAGAGAGCGGGTCTAGCCACAAACAAAAAATCTATGGAAAATCTCCTTAAGCTAGAATCAATTAAGAGGGCCTACCTCTTAGAACATTATTCCGCTTAGTGATGACTTGCTTCCTCACTCCACCTATCTTTCATTTCCTTCCTTCGAATACCTAAAACAAGCAAACAAACAACAACAAAAAATGTGATAGCATACAATATTGTATTCAGCCTACTTAACAGGTCAAGGAACATTAAGCCATAAAGATGTAAAATGACACTTCATGTAGGAAATCAATCAATAGTTGTATTCATATAAATCAGAAAGAGATTACAACCAATGCCTTGACGTTGCTAGTCTCTTCCGACGTATCTGGGTTCACACACTTCTGCTAGCATCTCACGGATAGCCCCAACTATGAGATTTTTAAGGTCTCTTCCCTCTAGTTTCAAACCAAACCAAAACACACTATTCTCCCTCAAACATACACTAGAAAGCTACAAGTTATAGATGTCTTGTTGATCATTCAAAATCACTCCAAAATTAGTTTAGCTTGGGAAAAGAGAGGTTTATATAGCTTGGATTGATGGGAGATGGTTCCTATCATCATGGGAGAAGGTCTTATCTCTCGAGTTTGTTCCATCCTAATAGGAGAAAGGAGCCCAAACTGACTTCTTCAGCTCCATCCAGTCTAACCATCTACCAGACTTCCATTACGAAGCTTCTAGAGCTGGAAGCTTCGACTCCATATTTAAAAAACTTGCCAAAAGAGGATCGGTGTGACTGGAAAAGGGCTCAGTCACACCGTACAGCAGTGGGTCTAGTTTTAATCTCTGCAAATCAGCACAAGGAGGAAACTGGTCAGTAGCGCCAGTCTTGTAAACTGGGATAAAAATGAAAATTCTTGGGAAATGATGCAAAGGGGAATTATTCTACTCATGAAGAGGGACATACTGGGAGTTTCTTCAAGATGGGAAAGCATGTCGGGTTCACTATAGAGGTCCTCCAAGATCATGGATGGGGAGTACAGTGAAAATGACAAAATGATGTGTAACAAATGCCCCCTAAAGGATGAAGGCTGAACTAGAGTGGGGTGAAATGCTTTACAAGTGGATGCAAGGAATCGGTGTCCATTGTTGGAAAACCTACAAGCAAGCATAGATACATATGCATCACTGAATACTCTAATAAATGATACATGAATCATGGTATGGATGCATCCCTCCAGATAAAGATCATGTAAATGGATCCAAGGCATGGGCACAGCCATCCAATAGAAAGGATCATAACGAAACTAAGGTATGGTCGCAGCCATCCAATAATGAGAAGGATCACATATAACAACTCATGGTATGGTTGCAACCATCCATATAAAAGAGACATGTATATCAACACGATCATTTCACATTGCCTCACAACCTGGATTTGTGTAATCTTAGCCCAGGGTCTTGCGCTCCAAACAACCCGGTCAAAGTACAAATCCTAACATGTGAATGAATGTGTTGAAGTCAAACATACTAGAAAGTCACTTGATTACCGGTCAATGATGTAAACCATTAACAAGTGCAAGAGAAACCACCAATAATGACAATGGATCGAACACCCATGAAATCACCCTATCGAAAGCCAACGATGTGAGCTTTGCGTTGAGTGCAAAGAACTTGCCATTAGGGCATGCAAGCTCTAAGGTACTGAAAGGGATTCTCTCGGCCAGCTTCCTGGATAATGAGCTGAAGTCGACAGGAAGTGACCATGTCAAAGGAGGGCCATGACGTATCCCACATCATCGACATGAGACAAAGGGATGCAAATGATTTTAGATGATTCCGAGAATCAAGAGTAAGTGTAGCTATAGAAGGACTAACTCTTGAACATATCGGTGACACAACTCCGGAGTTTGGCAGATTTTGAATCCATAGGATCGATGGTCATGATGACGTGGTAGAGATCAAATGGAGGTCAAAAATGAACAACCCAACCCAGGAAGGTTAATGATGAAAAGGAGGATATCCCAACCTGACATGTAGCAGAAAGTGTCATGTTCAAGAGTGAGATGTCGACACGACTAATAAGATTTCAAATTTCCCCCCACCATTCACCCCAATTCTTTTTTATCGCAATATTGAAGGGGATAACATGTGCTTGCACTGTAAGTTCATCCTTCAGACAAATTTGACAAGGTAAGTTTAATGAGCCCTAGGAAGGAGAAGATCACGTTCGTCATGGTGACGAATTAGTTAAACACACACATGGCAGCAACAACATAGGAAAGATAAACAGGAGAGTACATTTATTATTAACAAATGATATACATTTATAGTACATGGTGTGACCCTTGGATTCATATTCTAAATGGTCTCTTGGATTCCTTTTGGTTGTTCAGCTTCCACACCAACCCTTAGAGGATTAGGTGTCCAACATTCCCCCCCTTAATCTGAAGGGTTATGTATGAGACCAAGAAGAGAGATGTAATACAAAACGTACAAAAATGCATGGCAGCACTAGGCTGAATGTGCTCTCTAAAATGTTGGTATAAAGGGTGGTGGTTTAAGGATGACCACCAACACTGGAACGCTTAGTGCAGTTCCCAGAACTCTTCCAAGTCCGGAATGAAGCTCATGTATTCTGCTAGAGGAAGTGTTCCTGATGTTTTGAAGAGGGAAACCTTCAACCATGAAAGGGAGGTCTCATCCCGCATAAAAGGGAGAATTTCAACTTGAAAAGGGAAGTCTCAACCTATGATGGCTTAAGGATGACCAACAACTCTAGAATGCTTAATGCAATTCCTGGAACTCTTCCAAAACTGGGAAGAAGTTGAAGTCTTCTTCTAGAGTAAGTGTCCCCAATTATTTGAAGAGGTGTCACAAACTGAAGGCATGCTCATGGGAATCTTTTTCTCTGGCTACAACTCTAAATCTGGTGTGGCAGGTTGTGGCTCAGGCTCGCTTGATGTAGCTTTCAAGCTTGTAGATGACCATCATTCCCCCCCTTCCCCCCCGCGTCAAATACAAGGTGAGATGATGGTGAAAACTCAACCGCAAGATTGTTCAATAATCTTGAACAAGTTCTGACATGTGACTGAAATATCTTCTTGGTTGTTGATGCCCATTGCCAAGAAGTAATTCATCCAAGATAAATCTTTGTTCTTGCAGGAGGTTTGTTTCTGAAGAATTTGTTTGAAGAATGACTATTTTTATGACAATGCCTACATGGATGAAGATCAAAACATTGATCTTTCAAATGGCCAACTTGGTCATAGCGTTCACATTTCACAATCTGTTCTGGATGCTGTGGAAGAGAACCAGGATCTGAAACAGCTGAAGGTGAACTATCATGAGGAGCAGGTGAAGATGAATCGTCCTGAAGAAATGCAGCACTTTGAAATTGGATTGGTTTGGAGTAGTCTGGAATATGAAAGCACAAGTCCTTGTCTTATCCAAGACTAGTTATGTGCTTGTTGTGGACAAGCTCTTCCCAAGGTCTGGTGATGGGCTTGGGAAGTGAAAACTGAACTTCTACATATGCATGTAATCTTGCTGCTTTATTGGATACTAAATCTAAATGAACTGTAACATTATTGTCTTGTTGTTCATGGGAGTGTGTTTCAATCTTCTGAACAGAAACAAGTTCAGAATGATGACTCCACTGATGTAATTCTTCATACTGTAGTTGAGATTCAAGCTGCAAAAATTCAATCTTGTCTTGTGCATTTGCAGACATATTTTAATGTCGAAAAGATTGTCCTTGGTGATGTTTACCATCTCATCTATAGTGGAATGTATCAAGGTATTTAATAAACCTAATACATTACCAATTAGAGCCATTTTCACTTACAACAAAAGAGTATTGAAGTAGCTCTGCTTTTTGTAAAATAGAAATTAATAGAGTGGTTTGGATAATAGTCTCTAGATTGTCAAAATATGCAACAATGTCTCTGAAAAAGGACCAAACCATCATACAACTTGTCTGTAGTTATCTTCAAAATAACTCAAAAAACAATATTGGAATAAAGCTGATAATTTTGTTATCAGAATTTTAATGCACAAACTTCAATGCATTTAGGACTCCATGCATTGAAGAGCTTGTCATTGATGAATCAAGTTGGGCTCGTGGTGATATCAATATACATGTGCCATATCATATTCGATATGTAGAGCTTGATATTCTTGATTGGCGAGCTCGATCACCACTACCTACGCCTTCTCCTAAGGAAAGGTCCTAGGAAACTATTCATGAAAGCAGAGAATATGGATACAATATATGAGGCATTCGTAAAGATTTCGAGAAAGCAAAGGGAAATATTATCGATGAGCGCGACTAGGATTTCTAAATATAATCGATCTTGTGAATGAATGCAAGGATGTTGCAGTGCTCAAAGAAGTAAAGAAGTGTTGTCATGTGGCATTCCCTGTTGTCAAACCCAATAAACAGAGCAGCCCTGGGCCTTCAACTCACCTGCTATCGTGATCTAACTTGTTAAACTCTTTACAACATGACACAAGTGCAGTTATTCCTTCATCTATGACTCCAGTACACTCAAGGTTAACTCCCTCAAAGACTTGCAGCTCTTCCCAACTGACTCCAATGACGTGTTGGAAATTACACAACCATAAAATTTGATTGTTTGTAGTCTGTCACAGTTTTGGAAGCTCTTAAGAAGAGCATCAAAAATTGGTATGCAATAGGAAAGAGTAATTTGACACAAGTCTGAGGAACCACTTGCAATGGAAATTATTCCTGTGCAGCTAACATTCTGATGCTTTGAAACATCAAGTCTCTACAAAGATTTTTTGAGATATGTAAGGCCATTATCACCCACACCAACACATCCAACCAATGCTAAATTCTCAAGATGATTTAGATGCTTAATTGAGGCAAGGAATTTGTTTGTTATCTGTGAGTAAGAGAGATCAAGATTACGTAACTCTTTACATTTCACAACAACCAGATCAACTCCAAGATCAGTGACCCCCGCGCACCACCTAAGATTCAAAATCTGAAATTTACTACAGCCCACAGCAATGCATCTAAGATTAAAGCTAAAAGCCTCAACGGATGACTTTAGGAAATATATACATCAAATGGTATTCACTGGTCAATTCTCATAGGGTTTCTTGATGTCTACTCTGCGTCGAATATTTGAAGAGCATACAGGAAAATTTATTGATGTTCAACATCTTGGTTACCAAAAATTGTCTGAGCTTGTTGCATCATACAGTCACCTTGTATTAGTGAACAGTTCTGGCCCTAGAGCTGTGCGATTATTTCCAACAAGTTTTGTGCCCAATAATCCCAATTGCATTACAATTATCAAAGAATCCTCCATAGGATCCTCCATGAATATACCCTATGGTGTTAGTAAGGCACTGAAAGAAAAAGCCGAAGTATACAACATTTCCTCTGGTGGAAGTGGGAAAGGAATAGCATAGAATATAACCTTGAAGGAAAATATATTTGATGAATTGTTCTACATACAAGTTGTTGATTCGCCTCTTGCAATGGTCGATCCTAAAAGCAAATTGCTACCTTCTATGCCTGATACCTCAACAAAAGAAAAATCTGAGTCACCTTTTCAAGAGCATGGTATGGTAGCGACAAAGGGGACAATTCACTTGTTCAATCATTGTGTATATAATGCAGATTGTTCCACAATTACTGCACCATATGTATTGCAACACCCGTCATAACTATCATACAGAAAATATAACGCTTCATGTGCTTATGTTACGGTCTCTTTAATCGCACGGCTTCCACAATTCATAGGAGCACACGTGCCATCCATCATATCATTTCCAAAGCCAAGTTCTGAGACAGTGTTTAATGTGGGGCAGCGTTCACTGTCAGGAAAAAACCCTCGACCAATTTCACAAGAAAAAACCAAATCATTCTACACAGGTTCAGTGCAGGAAAAACGTATTAGAAGAGCAGTAGTGACAGATAAATTAAACCCGGGAACATATCTCAGAAGTGCGGTGATAGATAATTAATTCCCTTGGACTAAAATGGGATACGCAAAAGGAATAAATTGAGAAGAAAATTCAGACCAGCGCTCAAGGGGAGAGCGCGCAAGGATTCATTAATTGAAATAAAACGGCCAACACCCCAGGAGATATATCAATGCCAATACATATCAAAAACTACTGGGCCATGCAGAAAATTAGTGCATAACGTAGCTAATGCATAGACATTCAATGCACAGATGGATATAACGCATAGGGATAGTGTACAATGGAAAGAAAATAGCTGGAGTTACAATGGCATAATGCAATGCCAAAAATAGAGGTGGAGAAATCACGGAGGTTGCAGCTAAAATTTAGCTGAGAAAATATTCATGAAATGCAGAACTGATGGCAGAAATGACCTGCACAGAAAGGCCATAAAACAAGTAGCTCGAATATGAGCAGGGCAGGATATCGCCCGCTCTGATACCATGTTAAAAACACACATGGAAGCAACAACATAGGAAATATAAACATGAGAGTGCATTTGTTATTAACAAATGATATACGTTTATAGTACATGATGTGACCCTTGGAATCATATTCCAAGTGGTCTCTTGGACTCCTTTTGGTTGTTCACCTTCCACACCAACGCTTAGAGGATTAGGTGTCCAACATTTCCAATGTCATTTAATGTTTTAACGAGTCTGACGAAGGTATAACTCAATATTTTTTCATGTTTAGAGAGTTTGAAAAATACACGAAAAAGAAAACTCCACATGGTCCCTTTTCGTACATTTGTGTCTCTCAAGCCCAAAAAGGTAGAAAATGATACTTGAGGGAACCGCTTGACCATTTCAATCAAGGAGTACCCTTTTCGTAAATAGTTCATCCCAGCCTGAAAAAGGGGTAAATGTATACTGGGCGAACGACATTTCGTAGCCTTTAACGAGTTCAAAACGAGAAGAGCTCAACAATCTTTTCGTGTTTAAAGAGTCGGAAAAGAGTTTGAAAGAAGAACCCCCATTTTTATTCTATTTTACGAGTCAAAAAGGTTAGGGGGGGAGAAGAGGTCATCACAGGCAGGTCACAAGACAAGGAACAACCCTTGATCAAGACCGAAGGCAAACGCCAGTATCCATCTTCCCGCTCATTGGAAGGACTGATACAATTTTGGGCTAAGCCAGAGTCAGGATCAATAGAAAGTTGAGGCGATCTTTTCATTTGAGTTTTACGAGTCGAGAAAAGAGTTGAAATGTGACTCCAGAACCATCATTGATAATCCGTCACTTGTAGTTGAACAAAAGGTAAATGCATTATCCAGCTTCTGAGGCAAAATAGGTCAAAAATACTTTTAAAACCCTAATATTTCATGAAAAATGAATAACAAGAGGAAAAAGTAATAATTGTTTACCATTTACCATTTTACCTTTGTGTGAAGAGCTTTTTACCCACTTGTGCCCTAGTTTTGCTAGAGCAGATTGTGAGAGATTCCGGAGGCCATTCGTCGAGCCGTCAATTGCAGGTAAGAGCCAAGACCTTAAGCTCCATTTTCATTCTTATTTTACCTATTTTTAACCATTATTTAAGGAGGTTTTGTCAAAAAAAAAATCACCCTCGGTCGACATGATTTCCAGGCACAGAATTGCGTTGATCGAGGGCTATGAAGACTGTTAAGCGCGTTGTTGGCACTACTGTTTTTAAAACACTTGCATCGGAGCCCTAAAAAAAATTTCAAGTTTTTACCCAATTAATCTGTTTGAATCCAAATTTCTCTAGCCAAAGATGTTTATTGACTTGATTATATGGTTTTTGCAACAAAAAAAAAAAATTATGAAAAATGGTGGATTGGAAGGAACACGAGCATGAGGATATTGACACTCGAGCAATGGTTGAGCCAAATTTCTTGAAAGCTTTAAGGAACTATGGACTCCTCAAATTCTTCCATACACTGGTCTATGGGCTCAACCCGAATTGTTATAGAATATGATCAGTCTCTGGGACGTGAATTGGGAAGTTTTCATGATCCATGACAAAGAACTGGAGTTGGAAACTTCAGACATTGATTTCATCATAGGACTTTCCCGAAGAGGGGATTCGGTCAAATTATATGGGTCAAGGCCAATTGGGGCAAGTGTGACCATGATACTTGAATAACCTTGCCCATAAGCACTCAAATCAAAAAGTGGCAAGATCGAGATCATTATTGTTCAAAATCTTGTTCTGAAAGTGTTACTGCTGACCATAAATAGAGTGGTTAGGGCTCAAATGCAACATGAGACCAACAAGTTGAATTTTTAGTATGCTATCGACTGTACAATGCCCACTATTTTCCACTGGGAAGAAGCTATGAAGGTCAACATGAAGCACCAGCTATCAAAAGCGAAGGCGGGAAACCTCAAGCAGTTTTTCTATGGGTTTGTTCTAGTAACCTTATTCCTGGAGCGGATTCTGTTGTTTCACTACTAGCTGGATGAGGTGGAACCACCATTGCCACAAGACCCATGGATGGTTCGTTAGATTGCATTGATGCCCAGGATTACCAGGGGCCAACATATGTCCTATAAGTCTGCTTTCTTCTTGTGGCTACGATGACAGTTAATCATAGTGGCCTTACAGTGGTACCGACTATCGTGGTGATCTAGATATGCCGCTCCCAAAGGGGGGGGATTATGATGATGGAGGTAAAAATAAACAATCTTAATTTTTAATGTTTTTTTATTGTTTTGAGATATATGTGTTCATGACAATTTGATTTTATGAATGCAGATGTTGGACCAGAACGCCCTGCCGGGATGTCCCCGATCGCCAAGAATGTTGCTCGGCAGTTCAAGGTTGCTCCTTATCAAGAGGGGAGTGAAAATGAGGAGGAAATCACTCGGAACCTTGAGGGATTAACCCATGGTATCCCAGAGTATGCCCAAATGGGTGATGTCGCACGCCAGTATCAGAGGCATACAGTGGGGGTATCAAATCGGATCCATCGACTGCTCACTCGCGTAGTCTAAGCAGTTACATGCTACCATGAGCATCATGTTGTTTAGTGCATAGGTTTAGAATTTTTGATGTATGACAAACATTATTGACATATATCTATATATATATATATATATATATATATATGCTATTGTTCCTTGCTTACTATGGTACAAATGTTTTGTGTTTTGATTTTCACATGTTTTGTAAATGCCTATCCAACACATACTTAGCTAATGCATCTGTTAGTGTATTCATGTATCTAGGAATATGATGATATGTAATGTAATCAAATTTTCTCTCCAGTAGACGAATATGTAGATACATTCTCAATATCTGAGGGTTTCTGACGGAATATTGCCTGTCGAGTTGAAGGACGACAAGCTGTGAATCAAGGTTGACAACTAATTCTTGGATGTCAAGAGCGATAGCTTCTAACAACAATTTGATAACTACGTTATGCTCAACAATGTTATTAGTTGTTCGACCTAGACAAATACCTTGAAGATCAATCAACTCACCATGGGGATCATAAATGGCCCATGCCGTGGATGATAAATTCTGGGTACTATGGTAAGCACCATCGGCGAAATCGATGTGAGGAGAAACTGACATCTGCAAAGCAGGAAAAAACATAATAAGCAAGAAAGTTGCTTGCAAAACAACACACCAAACCACACTATAAAAAAATGAATAACACACTATTGTACAAAAGTAGCCATGCAAGATGACCTAAGCATAGTAATTTTTGAGAAAAAGCCCATTACGGGGCTTGTCTAAGGGATTGCCCTCATATTCAATAAGCTCATAGACCCCTTTCTATAACACACATTTAACAATGTAGGGCCCATTCCACTTGGGTTCAAACTTGCCTGCCCCCATCTTATCATTAGCCTGATCATGCAAAAGAACAAAACCTCCCTCAGAAAAAAGCGTGAGGAGGGACAGACTTGTCAAAATGGGACTTGACCCACTTTTTCTATGCTTCAATAATAAAAGTAGCAAGATGGTGAGTTTCATCCAGTCATTCTAGGTACAAGAGGTGCTCTTTCGGAGGTGAGGTCTCGGGGAGAAGTCCGACAGCCAGCTTCAGGATGGAATTTCACATTCTATCGGCAAAGTTGCTTCCAGACCTTAGACTAGCTGGAACAGTGTGAATCCAGTTGCGTGCTCAGTCGAGGTTCGATAAGCCCACATAGCTAAAAAGAGCATGAGCATGATATGCCAATTTTACTTGTGCATCCCAATGGTGCACTGAAGCATCGAAACCAAGACTTTGTTCACAACTTTAACTTAGTCGTTCACTTGAGGGTAGTACGAGGTTGAGCCATCGTGCAGCAGACCCAACGTAGAAGTCAGCTTAGCCATCTTGTAATCTCAAAAATGGGAGCCATGGTCGGTGACAATGGCCTGAGGCACTCCAAACCTGGAAATAACGTGATTGAATAGAAAGTGAGCCGTCGTTTTACAATCCATAGAGTATGTAGGCATCACTTTGACCCATTTGGTGAAATAGTCCACAGTAATGATAATATAACCATGGCCCCTAGCCGAACAAGGGTTACAAGTCATATAGTCGATGCCCCATTTGGCAAAAGCACAAACGGTAATAACGGGGTGTAGGTGAGTGGGTGCGGTGCACATCTTGTGCTAATAAATTTGGCACTCATGACACTTGCGAACAGCAGGGATGCAATCCTTGAAGATAGAGGGCCAAAAATAACTAGCACGAAGGATTTTTTGAGTAGTAGCATATCCATAGAGTGAGACTACGATGAAGAATTGAATCGACACCGATGTGGTATAAAGTATCTCCAATGATACAGTAAGGTTGAGATTTATGCTGAATGCGTCGGCGATCATCCTTGGTCAATGTAGACCAGAAAGTGGATGTCTGGAGATATATGATGATATCACTGTACCAGGGGTCAAGAGTGCTAATTAAGAAAAGAGTCTCGTCCAAGAGCTGCTCATCGACACCAGCAAGAAGAGAAGCGGAGGGAACAAAGCAAATCAACTCAGCGAAGACTAATTATTTCTTAGATTTGGTAGTAGTGAACACCAAATCGAATTCTTGGAGGATGACAATCCACTTTGAATACTTTCCCCCCAACAACTGACAAGTCAGGTTGTTGTTCATGGGGTTGTATTCTGAAATCACAGTGGTAGTGGAGAGTAGAATGTAATTCCAAAAGCATTGAACAGCTTGTACGGCAACCAAATGCAACTTCTCGGCATGAGCATAATGTGTTTCGGTGTTGAGGAGGTTGTGATTGAGGTAATAAATAACATGTTCATTGCCTTTGTCATCATCTTGTACCAACACCATAGAGATGGTACTAGAGGTTGTAGCTAGATAAAGGAATTAATCGCAATGATAGTTCGGGGGGTGCAGCAAAGGAGCGTTGATGAGGACAACCTCGTTCAGGTCATCGAAAGACTTTTAGGCAGCCTCATCCCAAACAAACGGGGTTCCTTGCTTGAGAAACCGGGTGAACCCTGA
Organism: Pinus taeda; assembly: GCA_000404065.3. Classification (NCBI taxonomy): domain Eukaryota; kingdom Viridiplantae; phylum Streptophyta; class Pinopsida; order Pinales; family Pinaceae; genus Pinus; species Pinus taeda. The sequence goes on along the minus strand of APFE031664191.1, from coordinate 63,965 downwards.
AGCTAGCTCAGCATAGTTTGGTATGAAACGATGTAGGAAATTTTATTTTCCCTGCAGACACTATAGTTGATGCAATGAAGATGGAGGGGGTAAATTAACTATGGCCTCAACTTTAAGAGGATCAAGGCGAATGCCTTCTTTCAAAATGATAAAGCCGAGGAGTCGTCTAGATTCGACATAGAAGACACATTTATGTGGATTCATCTGAATGTTGTAGTGTCTACAGTGAAGAAAAAATTGCTGGAGATGGTTAGGGTGATCATGGCATTTACAAGAATGAGCAGGGAGATCATCCAAGTAAGGTTGAACGATGTTTCGAATGTCATAGAACGCAGAAGATATCACTCTCTAGAATGTGGATATCACTCTCTGGAATGTGGTCCCAACATTCTCAGGGCTAAAGGGGAACATTTTATATGTGAAGTTCCCCCACTGATAGATAAAGGTTGTATTATCTTGATTAGTTGGCGCAATGCTTATCTGGTTGTAACCAGAAAAACCGTCCATAAATGAAAATAATTCACTCCCAGCGCATTCATCAATGCTCTGGTCAATGAAGGGAGTGGGGTAATTATCCTTAGGACAGGCACGATTGAGATCATGGTAATTGAAGTAAATGCAAATAGTTCATTGTTTCTTTATCACCAGTATGATATTCGACAGCCAATCTATGAGAGGGAATGGATAAATAAATCCATCTTTCAGAAGTTTTTCAACTTCACCCTTAATGGCAGCTGCTTTTCTGGGGTGCACAGGAAGAAGTTGTTAGCGAATGGGCTTCGCATGAAAATAATTTGGAATCTTGTGCACAACTATACTTGGGTCAATGTTGGGCATTTCTTCATATGACCATGCAAAAACATCCCGGAACTCTTGGAACAAACAAGTATAGAGATTAATCTCTTCTAGAGAACAAGTTACATCGACATGGACATTTTCAACGATGCTGAGCTTTATAGAAATATCAATTGGCATCATTTGGGTAATGTTACCCATGTTCCCTTCCAACCAAACTTCATGAGTCATGATCGGCATCTGAAGTGGTAGGGACGGGAACTGAGAAGAGAACTCCTTGAGACAAGTAGACATGACCGCCGAGCCAGGCAAGAACAAGGAACGATGATGAGTGTTGTTCCAAGGTGTTAACACTCAAGTTGTCCCTAAGCTCCTGAAGGGATACGGCCAAGGTAACCACAAACCAATCTTTGGACTGCAGGTTCTAGCCCACTTGCAATCAGAGAGGGCTCTCTCTTAATGATTTAGCTTTGTTGATGATGATTTTAGGCTAGTTATTGGGTTCAAGTATTTTTGTTTGTGTTTGGGTGGAAGGAGGTTGTTTTCAAGTAGAGAGGCAATGCATAGAGTGACAAGTTTCAAACCATTGGGCATGGAGTCGTGGAGTAAGACTGCTGGTGCTTTTTCTTGGTCACAAGAGGAAAAAGGGGCAAGGTAGCTGCTCATGAAACAAACTTGAGGTTAAATGAAGATGGATTGCAGGCTAAGGAATGAGAGGCAACAAAGAATCTCTCAATCAGGTTAGCAGAGGGAAGATAAACGAGCCCTATCTGGGAGCATCTAAGAATTCCAAGATAACAGTCATTTATATATGAGATAGAGCAAATACGAGCCATGAGGAATTCATATTTATGCCTAAATCAAGAGGAAAACATTAAGAAGCCACAGAAATTGAGCATAGAGTGCATGTAAGCAAATTCTAAACCATACTTTTTTTATGTGACTTAAGCATATGTGAAATTGAAATAACAGAGATAAGGAATACTTATTGATTCAGAAGCAACACAAGATTTCCCTCATTCATTCTTCAGAAACATTAACAACACATCAGACAATCCATTCTCCAAGCTTTCAGCAATCTTTGATTATATAAAACATGTCAGATACAGAGCGAGTCTCTCTTGGAGTGCATTTACAAACTAATCAACCAACCAACCAAGAACAACCCTCATTACATTGTTCAGGGTTGTCTTTATAGTGAAAATATCTAAGAGTATTTATTACAGTTGACCTAAACAAGTCTGCGGGAAAAGTTTTTTTTAAACCTAAACTTGTGCTGAAATTAAATGCAAGTAAATATCTATTGAGCTGCACCGGAAGCAGCTGGATCAAAATGAGTTAATACGGTGTCCTTGGTGGCTCGATGAAGTGCTTCTGCAATAACTATGCTTTGAGCTTTGGTCCACTGATCTTATGTGACTTTGATGTTCATTTACTCTGATTTGAGAGCCATTGAATGGCTTTTACTGTTTCTTTGACTTGCTGGGGGGCTCTTTAATGTTTTATCTGCTTCGAGCAGTTTTTAGCTTCTTTCTACTTCTGATACTCTTTAATACTTGAATTGGGACTCTCTCTCTCTGATAATATGCTAAAAACTGTTAAATCGGCCCTTTTTCTGTCCTTTCGAGGCAAAAAAACGACTACTGAAAATAAAGATTCCCCATTTTGGCCTATTTCTCGTAGCGATCGTGCATCGAAAACTGCCTCAGATTTTGAATCCGGGCCTCCTAAGCTACGATTTCGCCTTCGCGCGTTTTTTGGCGGGTGACGTCAGCGGTACGGAAGATGACGTCAGCAGTGGGTCCCAGTACGGAGGTGACGTCAGCCGAGTGACGTGGCAGTACGGTGGCAGTGATGTGGCATAGGACACGGTGGTAGGAGGCCGACACAGGCTGATGACGCGGCAGGGTGACGTGACGGGGTGATGTCATGCAGGGGGAAGCGGTATCCAGTTTGTGGCACACCGCTTTTGTGCATAGGTGGTAATTGGGGAGGGGCCTCCACTACAGCCGAGAGGGCGACGCGTGGCGGGAGTACGACGGGAAAACCGCCCATCTCCCGGATGCTAATCCTCGGCATATCGGGGCAAGAAAAGACCCACCCATCGTAGATCTCGGGCGTGGCAGATCTGACGGCTGACGGATAAGGTGAGGAGGTGGAAGGATAAGGGACGGGGCCAGCGCACCATTTTTTAATTTTTTAATTTCGGCGGGGGGGGGAACTTTAGAAAAGTGGGTTTTGGGTAATATATAAGCGAGGTTAAATTATTTACATGTGAGACTTTAGGAAAAAGGGGCAGAGCATGGGTTTGGTGCATCGGAAGGAGGAATTTATGCCATGGAAGGAGTCCAAAGGCATTGGAAGATGGTTTTTTAAGACAAAAGGAGGGTTCTTACTAAGTTCCAGATAAACCTAGCAATTCCCAAGCAAACTTTATGGTTATTTTTCAACCAAGGGGAGGGGATAAGTATATAGGGGAGTTATTAACATAGTTTTAATAGGGGAAGGGGAGATAGATAGGGATTTACATAGTAAAATTAGTAGTTAATATGACACTTGTGAGGTGAACTATAGGGGGAGAGGCATAAGTTTGTGAACTGAAAATTAGGCATAGGAAGTGAATGGACTGTGGAGAAATGAATTTTACACAAAAAATGTGGCTTCTCTTTACTGAAGAAAGTCAAAGCCTGACTTAGTTTTTAACAACAATGAAGTATAATAGGATTGGTTGGGCATATACCAACGTCCTAAAGGGGATGTGAGGGAGTGATTTGGGAAATAAGAAGAAAGGGGAGTTAGACATGCCTCGCTTGAGCTCCTCCATATGAAAACTGCCTGATAATTGTGACCTAAATAGATATGACACTTGAAAACATGAAATTGATCACAAATCAACATTCTGCAACCTCAAAACTACCTACCCAACCTACTTACCTAGCATTTTTTCTTCTTTTGCTTTGGGCGCACTTGAACTAGCAAACCCAGCTTTTGAACTTTTCTTTTATTTTTATTGTCCTCCTATCTATATCTACACTTATTTCATCCCAGGGCTCAGATTAGGCTGTTGAGCACCCTTGCTTCTCTACCTATCTAAGAATCTGCCAAGATTCAGCTGTTTGGACAGATATTCATTCTCTATATTCTAAAACAAGAAATTGAAACCTAGGGAGACCAAGATTAAGTTGTTTGGACCTCCCGTTAACTGAAAATTCTTCAAAAATGGAATAACTCATCAAAATTGGAAAACAGCAATGGCATTTGGACTGGCACACTCTCATGATCTCTTCTTTGGCTTCTGTAGCAAATATGGAACATTGCAGCATGCAAAGTATGACATATTTGGCATGTAAAAATGTCAATCATGAAAGATGAGTAACCTGCTTCAGCAGGAGGCTAACAGTGGCTCCACTTGGGGATGGCTTTTCCTTGTGGAAAGCCAAGAACAGCAGGTCAGACTGCCTTGATCTTCTATTGTTGTTGTAGATTGAAATTTCTTAGTGCTGATTGTTAGTCCCTTAAAAACTTTGGAATGAGAACAGCACTTTCCCTCAACTGAATTGCTTGTGAACTGTGTAGCACTGCCTGCTTTCTTCTGTGTGCTCTATCATCTGGACTGTTACACAAAAATTAAACAAAGTGCTGATATATACAAATATTTATGTACAGACATGATACCACTGGGTTATTCTCAATAAAAAGGATCATGATAATGCTTTAACATTCGGCCATTTACAGGGCCCTCTTTAGTTGTGCTGCCATCTATAGATTTGAGGAAATATGTGTTATTGCCTTGCACAGCGCTGATAATGAATGGACCTTTCCAAAGAAAATCAAATTTTGCATGTTTTCCCTTGTCTTCTCTTCGTGAGTCCCACCTTAGAACTTTGCTGCCAACACAGAAATCCTCAGCCTTGGCTCTCTTATCAAACATCCTTTTGAGCTTCTCTTGCAAAATTTGAGCTCTGTCATACACTTGCTCTATGGTTTGCTGAAGATGAATGGTCTAATTAATTCTTCTTTGAATGTCATTTGGTTCAGCCTGAATCTCCTGTAACAGTTTGATAGTAGGAATGCCCAAATATGAAGGAAATCTGGCTTCCATGCCATATACTAGCTCATAAGGGCTCATCCCAATGGATCTCTTGGTTGAAAGTTTGTCTGCCCACAGGGCATTTGTGAGCTTCCTTTTCCAATTCTTTTTGTTTTCCTCCAGCACTTTCTTTATGATGTTGATGAGACTTTTGTTGGATGATTCGGCCAAGCCATTACCTTGAGGGTAGTAAGCTGTAGAGTGGCCCAAGGTAATGTGAAATTTATGGCAGAAGTTGATCATTTTTTTGGATTTGAAGGCAGCAGCATTGTCAGTGATGATTTT
>APFE031664191.1:17410-49356 GCA_000404065.3 Pinus taeda | reverse complement strand
TATCATTGTCTAATGTCGAAGCGAACGACAACTGCTAGGTTTAAAGACGCCGGAACACATCTCTAGCCTAGACCTTCTAAAATGTGATCGTTAGGTTTCAAATGCACCTTAGGTTAATTGAATACATTTTAGAGTTTATCTTGAAATTATGTCTCAGTTTTCAGGCCCTATCGATGTGACTCGAAAAACACCTATATGCTGCGAAATGAGACAAGGTCCTTTCAATTCGATGAATTGTCTGCACTAATGAGAGTTGAAAACATGATAAATATTAATATTAATATCATTAGAAAAGACCACACGCGCCTCTGCTCCCGCTGCCACCTGCTACCTGTGTTTTGAATCGACCCTCAGCCTCTCAGCATGGCCCCTTCAGAGGCGCCACCAAAGGAGGCAGTTCTTCAGCAAGCATTCTCTGCCCTCATTAAATCTTTGCCTCCACAACGAACTCGGACCACAGTTTCAAAGTTTGTGAAAAAACTTGATGGGTTGCAAGAAGTATCTCTACCTCCAACCTTGCCCCAAATGGTTGCCCTTGCCTTGGTAGAAAAAGGACTTATTGGACAATTTACAGGACTCTGGCCCTCTCCTAAAATAGTTCAGAGGTGGGTGGAAAGAACTGGTCAGACAAAACTCAAGGGAAAATCTCTATCAGATTTTGTGGGAAGGGATAATTTACATTTCATTTTGAAAAAAAGGATAACAAGGACTTAATCTTCCGTAACAGGCCTTACTTCATAGACTCCAGAAGATTATATCTCAATAAATGGACTCCGGACTTTGACCCGGAGCTGGACATTCCTAATGAAGTTCATGTTTATGTCCAACTTCCTCACCTCCCCTTGCACTGCTGGGGAGATGAATCAATGCGTGCTATTGGGAATGTTGTAGGGAAATACATCGATCGAAGCGAACCTAAAGACAATATTCAGGCCTGTGCTCACATATGTGTAGAAGTTGTTTTGGGTAAAGGCCTGCCAGAAGCCATCAAGCTCAAGGTTAACGATTGGACTCACATTCAACAACTGACTATGAGCAGATCCCCTTCAAGTGCAAGGTATGTCATGAATACGGCCACTTTGCCAATTGTTGCACTAAATTTCTTAATGTAGAAAACACTCCACAAGAAGAGCAATGGGAAGCCATTGAAAAAAAAAGGCAACCCCTAATCCTAGACCATCTCATGAAGTTGGCCCATCCTATTGACCTCCTCCCAATCCTCCACCCTCATCTCCTCCCCCCTCATCACCCGTCCCTCTCTTCTTCTCTGATCGCCAGTCGGATCCCCTTTCCTCCTCTCCTTCCTCCAATCCCTTTCACATCCTCTCTCTTCCTGAGGAATCCCCTGCTCCCGTGATACACTCTGACCCTTCCTTCTCTCCCCTCCCCCAGATCATCTCCTCATCCCTCCCGACTGATCCCCCCCCTTAGAATCACCAGAAGCAATTCTAAGGAGCATGGTTCCACTCTAGACAACCAAAAGAAGCCCAGAAGAAAGTCTGCCAAATAGCACAAAGATGAAAAGTGCAAAAAGACATAGCATGGGGTATCTAGAACCCCATAGAATGTTATATCCAAGGACATAACAAACAAGGACCAGGGAGGGAGAGAAACTCCTCACATCCCTCACCTGAAATGGCGAAAATTCTCTCATGGAACAGAAGGGGATTAGGGCACCCCTCCAAATCAAATCCCTTAAAAGATCTTATTAAACAAGAGAGACCAGGAATTGTTTTACTTCAAGAAACAAAGTAGGGACAATTAGAAATGAACAAGATTATTGAATAGCATAAGCATTACAAAGGATGTATTTGCGATTCCAGAGGAGCCTCAAGAGGAATTGCTATGCTCTGGCATCAAGATAAATGGAACAATACAGCAGAAATAGTAGAACAGCACTGGATCAAGATTGTCTTGCAGAACAATATGAGCAATCAACAGCTTGTCATCTACAATGTTTATGCTTTGAATCATTATAGGGATAAGGAATTTTCCTGGGATTCCCTCAGCAATAACATAGCGAAAGAAGATAACAACAACATTATTCTAGGTGGAGACTTAAATCTCATCTTGCATGGCAATGAAAAACGCGGAGGCAGCTTCACCCCAGTTTCTTTTAGAAACCAGTTGGAGAATGTAATGCAACATGGTGATCTTGTTGATATAATTCCAAAGAATCGTAAATTCACTTGGAGTAATTGCAGGTTTGGGAGAAGCAATATTATGGAAAGGCTTGATCGAATCCTGGTAAATGTGTCCCTTCTTTCCTCCTTTACAGTTGTCTGCGCTTCCATCCTCCCTTTTGCAACTTCAAACCATTACCCCACTACTTTAACCTTTGAATCTGACTGCCCCCTGGGCCCTCTCCCTTTTAAATACAGCCCTTTATGGAATGACATTGCGGCAGCCAAAGAGTTGATCCAACAAACTTGGCATTAGCACGTTGAAGGCTCTCCAAGTTTTATTTGGGAAATCAAACTCAGGAATGTAAAGAATGCACTCAAGGATTGGGCAAAAACTCATTATAAAGAGCTGAAAGTAAAGAAAAGAGAAGTGAAAGCTAAAATCGAATAATTCCACTACACAATGGAAAAACAAGAATACTATCAGGCCGAAAAAAAACTAGGAAGAAAATCTCTATAGTCAGTTATATAGTATCAGAAGAGAAGAGGAAGAAAAATGGCGAATAAAGTCAAGGCGGATTTGGTTGAAGAGCAAAGACAGGAACACAACATTCTTTCATAAGCAAGCTACAGTTCGACAAATCAGAAATAATATAACAACTATCACAGATAACACAGGCATTCAACATAAAGATCAAGCTGCTATCAAAAACGTTGCCTCAAAACACTTCAAAGAGCTCCTAACCGAAACAGGGGAAGAAGAAAACTATGCTGATCTCCTACAGCAGTTGCCAAACAAGATTGCAGCAGAAACAAATGAAAGACTAATCGAAGAAATAAAGGAAGAAGAAATCATGGGAGCCATCTGGGGCCTCCAATCTGACAAAGCACCAGGGCTGGATGGCTTCCAAATTTGTTTCTATAGGGAGCACTGGGAAACTATCAAAAAGGATATCATCAAATATTTTAAATGGATTTAGAGAAAAAATAAATTGGGAGGTTACACAAATTCAACCCACCTAGCCCTCATCCCCAAGGAGAACCATCCCTCTAAATTTTCCCGTTTCCACCCCATATCCTTATGCAATTCTTCTAATAAAATCTTCACAAAAATCCTTGCTTCCCGACTCAAACCTCTATTATCAATGCTAATCTCTGAAAACCAAGGTGGTTTCATGGAAAATAGGAAGATTTCAGATTCCATCCTCCTAGTACAGGAAGCCATTCACTCACGCCACTCTAGGAATGAAAAGGGTTTCATCCTGAAATTGGACTTGGCAAATGCTTTTGACAGGGTCAGGCACTCCTTTCTATTTGTTGTTCTTCAAAAAATGGGCTTCACTTCTTCATTTCTTGACCTCATAAGAGCTTGTATCTCTGGTCCTTGGATAACCCCCCTTATCAATGGCAGGCCTGGCCTTGCCTTTCAATCTTTAAGAGAATTGAGGCAAGGTTGTCCTCTTTCCCCCTACTTATTTATCTTAATGGCTGAGTCCTTTAGTTGCGCCCTTGATCATAAGTGGCAGGCAGGTCTCATCACTGGCATCAAATTTGAAGATGGAGTTAAAAACATCAACCACTCCCAATTTGTTGATGATACCTTGCTGATAGGAGGGGCGTCTGCAATCATAGCTCAAAGATTCAAATCTTTATTAGATAAATTCATGAGATATTCTGGGGGAATGATAAATCATTTCAAAAGTTGTATATATGGATGGAATGCCTTAGCACAAATGCTTCAAAACATAGCCAACATCTTTGGGGTGCTGGGACCACTTCAGCTATTTGGGAATGCCAGTGAGTATAAGACACACAAGAGCTGAAGTATGGGAAACAAATTTAGATGAAATGAAACGAAAAGTTCAAAAGTGGGGATCCACTTGGCTCAACCCAGCTGGTCGATTGGTGCTCCTTAAATTAGGCCTTTCTTCTCTTCCTCTATATCAGTTTTCCCTTGCTCAGGCTCCAGTTTTATTTCACCACAAAATGGATAGTATTCTCAGATATTTCCTATGGCAAGGAGGGAAAAACGAAAGGAAAAAATTTAACTTGGTAAGTTGGAAACAAGTCATCCAAATCCAAGGAAAAATAGGACTTCGAATCAGATCTTCAATGCTCACAAACTTAGCCTTTGATGGCAAGATAGTTTGGAGATTAATCAAGGATTAGCAAGCTTGGTGGAAAAAGGTTCTGGAGGACAAATATCTCAGCAACCCAAGGCAACAATTGCTTACAAGTGAAATACCATCAGAAGCAGCAAAAGGATTTGGAAACTTTGCAAAAAAGCCATCTCCTTTATGGCTCAAAATGTCTCTAAGGTCCCCAAAGGTGGCAGCGAAATCAATATTGGAGCTGATAAGATTATGGGGAATCAACCAATTAGCAGTCGTCCAGGTATGGATCAAATTCTTCTCTTTCTTCAAAGTAAAGGAATATACAGTTTAGACCAAATTTCTCAATGGGATATAAATACTCAGGCTTCGAAGAGATGGAGCCTCCCTCCCATCCTTGAAAACCTCAAAGAGAACCTCGACAATTTTCAGATTCATCTTCACAACATTGCTCCTATAATTAAAAATGGCAATAATGGATTCTGATGGGATCCCACTGGCTCCAGTTACTTAATACAAGCAGTTTATCATTATTTATGTAACGGGGACTATCTGGCTCCTCCATGTATGTATTGGAAAATAGTATGGAAATCTAAAGCCATCCCTAAAGTGATTTTCTTTATGTGGACCCTCTTAAAAGGGAAAACCCTAACCACAGAAAATTTGAAAAAAAGAGGTATTGTTGGACCTTCACGATGCCCAAATTGTCAAGAGGCAGAAGAATCAATCCAACACCTTTTCATTTCGTTCCCCTTTGCAATCTCTTGCTGGAATAGCATTGCCCCAAATATCCCTCTCCCCCGGAATTCACAACTCTCCATTGGGGAAGTCCTAAACAACTAGAAGAAAAGCTACCCCTGGAAACCCAAGAAAAACAATATTGCCAAGAGGGTGTGGGATGCCCTCCCTTATGCTCTCTTATGTAAAATCTAGATTGCTAGGAATAGCAAGGTTTTTAAAGATCAAGAGACCTTAACTAGGCAACTTTGTAGCAAGGCTAAATGCCTTGCGATAGAAACTATTGCAGCCAAGAGCATAAACAAAATCGACATGAAAAGTCTTTTTGTTGAAGAAAGAGACTTCATCAGGAGTCTGATAGACAAGATTAGCATCCTTCCAAAAGCAAGCATCTACAGCAACTTGAATAGCACTCTTAGCCATAATTGGAAAATAAGATTTAAGCAGGATGAATTCAATGAATGGCTTCGCAATAGCAGCTCTCATTCCCTTTTCTTTGATGGTGCCTCCAAGTCAAATCCAGGAGTGGCGAGGTCAGGGGGAGTTATCTATAAACCCAATGGCTAACCCTTAGTCACCTTTGAGTGGGGATTGGGGAACCTTTCAAATAACAGAGCAGAGGCTCTGGCGCTCTATCAAGGCATACTCCAACTTCAAATCCATGGAATCAGGAAAGCTTTGATCTTTGGCAATTCTGCTATCATTATAAGTTTAATGATCAACAAGCGAAAATCCTCCAACATCTCCATACAGCAAACCATCAGCAGATGTCAAGCTATGATCAATCAAACTCGGGATCTTAAATTTTTCCATATTCTTCGCACCATAAATCGAGAAGCAAACAAACTCGCCAGTCAAGCATGTATCCGACCTAAAGGAAATATCCTCTGTGAAAATGAGGCTCTTTTTCAATTCCTCCCATGATCCTCCTCATGATTTGTGATAATCTTCCAAATCTTGAGACCTACATAATTTTCAGCACGTACCCTGACCAAATCCAAAGCAATCCCGATGTAGCCAATTCTATGCCGTCGAAAATCTTACCTTCTCATCCCGCAGACTTCACAGCTTCTTCGATTTTTGGTTGCCCATGTGAAATCCATGAATACTCCAGCTCTTACCGCGTGACTTTGTCCTCCACTTCTGCCCACATGCCATAAATACCCGGGTGCCTTCTCCTTGTCTCCAGGCCTTCTATTTTATCAACGGTTGTTCCGCTGCTAACGCGATCATCTTTGATCACAGTTGCTCCTAAGCGCATGCTTTTTTTGCCAGTTCCCTTCATTCTCCCTTCACTCAGAATTTTTCTCCTGGAGTATTGTTGTCTACTCTCTGTAGCTCCACCCTTGTTCATCATGTTGCTGCTGCTCTCCCTAAAATTCACTAGCCTTCGTTCCCTCCCCCGCCATTATTCAACCCTCCCTCCATTATAGCGCTCCCCCTCAAGCCAGTGCTGCTGAGGACAGTTTCAATCCAGTTCTATTCTCTGTCATTTTGTAATCATTCCACCCATTTACCTGCTCCTCCAGCTGGTTATCCTTATACCGGAATTTTTCATCGCCCTTTTCATTGTTCTCTGATCTTTTATTCCTCCCTCTACTCTTTTCTGCAGACCTTATGTCTTGACTCTATTGTCATGGTTGCATCAGCTCTATCTTGGTACAGTATTCCAGCGTATCATCAGGATAGAGCTAAGGATTCTTAGATGGCCCGTAGTGAAGATTTCCTACACTGTTGAGATCTGCAGGAAGAGCTTGAACAAATCAGAGCGCATCAGCGTGTCTTGGATGAAAAAATCGATTTCTCCACTCGGTTAATCACTGCAAAATATGAAGTTGACTTAAATCTTTTTCTTCATCGTGTCTCCTCCCTACAGGATCAATTCAATGCCTTATCCAATATTTGCACTCATATTCAAGAATCTATAGATATTCTAAAATACATGATGGAGAAGCTTAATTTTCCAAGCACCAGTTCCTGTAGCATCAAGATCGTTGAAGCTGATAGCAAGCCAAATGAATCTACTGCTCATCAAATCAGCCACATTAGTATAGATTAGGATGTTTTGTAAAGTCTGTCTACTCTTATTCCAGTTTGTCAGAATCTACTCCTGTGCTAGTTCCCTCCAAGTCAGAAATGACAGTAATTTAGCAAAATGTTGTAATGTAATCTAGTTGCAAGCTTAGCTTGTGAGCTCTACTCATGTAACTATGGAGCTCAGTCTCCCTATCTTTTTTTGAATATAATCAACAACCAAATTTGTCAAAAAAAATGAGAGTATAAAACACAATCTCAAATGCAACAAAACAAGAAATCGAAAGAAAAATGACCTTTTCACTATTTTGCTTTTGAAAACAAAAAGATGAAAAAACTCTTTCCAATTCCTATCTTTCCTATCAAACGCACTTCAAGTAGTCCTTTCACTAATAAAGAGAATTCATTTCTTTTCCAATGCAAATGATGATGCAACTCTAGTCTTCAATGATCCTAACTAATGTAACATATTGATTCAGAAAACTATAATTATGTATTTTTCAATGAAATGACGGAATGAATCTTTCACAAGCACTTCTCACTTCAATGAAACATTTCCAATACAAGAAAATGCAAATCACAAAAGAGAATTCCTTTCAAACCACTGAAGCAAAGACTACAAAAAAGAAGATGAGAAATGTGATCTATGCCTGAAAAGAGATGCTCAAACAACAAAAGAAACTTTTCAAACTTGTTAAATGGAAATCAAAGAAACAAAAGGACTAATCAAACGAAATGCGAGGAGAAACTTTGGTTATCGGCTTGACTTTCTGAGCACGCAAACAGGTGAATGGATGACAACCTGGATGCCCTAGGATTCTAAACCATCCAAGAACTCAAGAAACCAAGTGAAGAAAATGCAAATCAAACAAGCATATAAACCAAGCTAAAAGAGATTTCCAATCAAGGAGAACACAGTCAAAACAAGCTGAGAGGCAGAAATCAAAAGGGAAAGACACATTGGCTATGATCTAGGGTAAACCATGATACTCACCTACAGGAATCAATGCGACTGTCTAACTAACAACAGGCACCAAAAGGGGGTCGGCGTGACTATTTTTTAGAAACTCGCGCTCATCGGCGCGACTGTTAGAAAAATAAATGTGCTAACCGAGGATTCAAGGAAAAAGATAAAAAAATTTCAAAGGCTAAAACCAAACTTACCACTGTAAATTTTAGGCTAAGAGTAGTAAAGCAGGAAAAGTAGAGAAAACTAAAGGGAAATGGTGATACTAGAAAAGTTTGCACAAAATCATAAAATGACAATCAATCAAATAGAGGGATTGGCTCCCCAGCGGAGTTGCCAATTTGTGTTGCAGGTAAATTCTCAGTGCTGACACAAACAATTCCTCTAGCCTGAGAGAGTAGGTCTAGCCACAAACAAAAAACTATGGAAAATATCCTTAAGCTAGAATCAATTAAGAGGGCCTATCTATTCGAATGTTATTCCACTTGGTGATGATCCTACTTCCTCACTCCAACTATCTTCTGTTTCCTTCCTTTGAATACCTGAAACAAGCAAACAAACAACAACAACAAACATGATAGCATACAATATTGTATTCAGCCTACCTAGTAGGTCAATGAACATTAAGCCATAAACATGTAAAATGACACTTCATGTAGGAAATCAATAAATAGTTGTATTCATATAAATCAGAAAGTGATTACAACCAATGCCTTGACATTGCTAGTCTCCTCCGACGTATCCAAGTTCCCACACTTCTGCTAGCATCTCATGGATAGCCCCAACTATGGGAGTTTTAAGGCCTCTTACCTCTAGTTTCAAACCAAACCAAAACACATTATTATCCCTCTTAACATACACTAGAAAGCTATAAGATATATATGTCTTTTTGATCATTCAAACTCACTCAAAAACTAGTTTAGCTTGGGAAAAGAGAGGTTTATATAGCTTGGACAGATGGGAGATGGTTCCTCTCATCATGGGAGAAGGTCTTATCTCTTGACATTGTTCCATCATAATAGGGGAAAGGAGCCCAAACTAACTTCTTTAGCTCCATCCAGTACAACCATCTACCAAACTTTCGTTACGAAGCTTCTAGAGTTGGAAGCTTCGACTCCATATTTAAAAAACTTGCCAAAAGAGGATTGACGCAACTGGAAAGGGGCTCAGTCACTTCGTATAGTGCTAGGGCTAGTTTTAATCCCTACAAATCAGTGAGAGGAGGAAACTGGTCAGTAGCACCAGTCTTGTAAACTGGGATAAAAGGAATATTCTTGGGAAATGATGCAAAGGGGAATTATTTTGCTCTTGAAGAGGGACATACTGGGAGTTTCTTCATGATGCGAAAGCATGTCAGGTTCACTATAGAGGTCCTCTATGATCATGGACTAGGAGTACAGGGAAAGTGACAAAATGTTGAGTAACACGGAGCACCTTTACCTAGTGGGTCGATATACTACCACTCCATTCTAGAAAAAAAGGAATCCAATGGAAAATCTAAAAGTTGTTGAAAAAAGGGAACAAGTTCCTCAACATGTGGGAGCCCGATTGTACTTGTACTAAAGAAGGATGGAACCTTGAGGCTTTTCAATGATTATCATGCACTAAACAAAATCATTGTCAAGAATAGGTATTCAATCCCATGTATTTATGGCCTTCTTGACCAGATCAAGGGGGCCAAGTATTTCCGCAAGATATATTTGAAGTCTGGCTATCACCAGGTTCCAATAAAACCCATAGATGTATGGAAGATTTCCTTCAAATCCAAGGAGGGCCTTTTCAAGTGGTTGGTCATGCCTTTCAGGTTGAAAAATTCCCCTGCAACTTTTATGAGGCTAATGGATGACATATTGCAGCCCTTCACCAACTCGTTCATGGTTGTATATATGGATGACATCATCATCTTCAACAAGAGTTGGGAAGAGAACCTATGACATATTCAACATGTCTGTCAAACCCTCTGACAACACAAACTATGTGCCAAATTTGAGAAATGCACCTTTGGTGTGAGCCAGGTCCAATATCTGGGCTACATCATTGATGAGTAAGGCATGCATGTGGATTTGGATAAGATCGAAATCATTCTATATTTCCTAGCCCTGACCACTTTAACAAAGCTTTGCATCTTTTTGGGCCTTGCAAATTTTTATTGGAGGTTCGTGTTGTGATTCTCTCATATCACATGTCCTTTGAGTCACGTTACCAAGGACGGAGTGAAAGAAATTTTTTCCTGTTCTGAGTCCCAACACAAGGCATTTGTTTAAATAAACCATAGTCTATGCTCTACACCAGTATTGACATTGCTAGGCCTACAACACCCATTTTAAATTAAGACAGACACCTCCGACTATGCTATTGGTGTATTTCTCACCTAGCAATGGCGTTTGATGGCCTATCAAAGTTAGAATGTTTCTGATATGAGTCAGAAATACCCCACCTATGATAAAGATATGTATTATATCATGCAGGTATGCCAGCAATGGAAACATTACATTTTGAGGAAGGAGATGGTCATCCACACAGATCACCAACCACTTCAGTTTATATAGACACAAGGGAAGTTGTAGAATGATCCACATCAAAAGTAGTCTACATATTTGCAACAATTCTATTTGAACATTAAACACAAGAATTGTAGCACTAATCATGTTGTAGATTGTCTCAGTCAGACCCCAATTGCGACACTGACTATTATTCTCAAATCTTGTGGCCACGAGACCTGCGGATGGATACAACTACATAAAAATGATCTAGAGTTCACCACCACATACCATATGATAGTAAGTGGAAAGCAAAATCCAAATTTTAACCTCCATGATGCATTATTATGCTACCTATGGCACCTTTGTGTTCCTTCAAATGAGCATGCCTACTTGATTTGGGAGGCACACTACAGTCGGGTGACAAGACACTTTGGTGTGGAGAGAATTTTGATCGTAATGTATTTTTGTTGGCCAAAACTTCATCAAGTTGTTATAAAACATATCAAATCATGCATTTCTTATGTGATCACCAAGCCAAACATCAAGAAGTAAGGCTTGCACATTCCTCTACCTACTCCTAGCCAACCCTGGGAATACATCTCCATGGAATATCTGTCGGACCTCCCTTCTACCAAGAATGGTAATGACTGTCTATTTGTGGTCATGGATATATTTTCTGAGATGGCTATATTGACGGCTTGCATGAAGAATATCACAACAAAGGACCCTACCAAACTCTTCTTTGAACGAGTATGGGCACATTTTTGGATCCCATGGATCATTATATCATATCAGGATAGCAGGTTCCTAAGCACGTTTTGGTTGAGCCTCTGGACATTATTAGACACCAAAGTTACCAAGTTGACTATATTCCATCCCCAAACTTATGGCCAAACAAAGGTCATTAACATAATGATATTGCATATACTACGCATGTATAACTCCAAGCATCCACAAATTTTGGATGAGAGCCTTCCTTATGTGCAACACAGTTATAACAAAGCTCTCCATAGCTCGACTGGCCACAATCCCTTTCAAGTGGGTTTGTAATTTCAACCATTATGTTCGATTGATGTTTCCATGCCTCATTGACTACATAGAAAAAATCTACACATACATAGTTTGAGGTTGATAAAGCAACCAGGTTTATTGAATGCATCAAGCACATCCACTAGTAGGTGCATGACATCTTGTATAAGTCCAATGCCAAGTACAAGTAGCGACATGATTAGCATCAATTGCCACATAAGTTTCAGGTGGGTGACAAAGTTTGGTTGCATTTGTAGAAAGAATGCCTTGTTGGAGCCCATAAAAAGCTCTGAACACTTTGGTATGGGCCCTACACCATCACCAAGGTTTTGGGAGACAATGCTTTTGAGCTCAACACTCCCCCATTCCTCAGCCTCCGCCCAGTGTTCAATGTGGATTGCCTTCGGTCATACTTTTCACCATTGTTGGAGATATCAGACATTGTAGAACAACTAACACCAAACGAGCTCACCTAGACTGCATGGAATAAGCGACAATTAATTGGAACATGGACACACATATTAAGAACACTCGCTAATAGAAAATACAATTGTATTGAGTTGTTAAAGCTGGCCAACTCCTGCACCAAAGCAAGTGGCTCACCAGACCAATTCTAGCAGAATTTCCTCATTTCATGGAGGCATTCAATGCAATGGGTACCATTGCTTCCTAAAGGGGAAGGATTGATCCAGATGGATATTGGTGGCCACCCTCCTATTCCACTTGGACCCCCAACATTGTTTCTTTTAGTTTCCTTAATTGTAGCACAATTTACTATTTTTGGTAATTTTTAGGTCTTAAACTTTTGGAGCCATTTTGAGGCCCTAAACAACAATTTTTTTTTTGAAATGAAAAAATCTATTAATTGTGAAATGGGATTGTGGTTGAAATTTTTAGTCCTCAAATAGATCTTTCTAGTGAGGTATTGTACGTGTCAAACGGAGATCGTATGCCAAAGTTACTCCCCTGCGAAGTTGATGTACCAATTTACCCCAATGGGGCCCACAAACTTTTGGTGCTTCATCACATAGGGTTAGGTTTTTGGATGTTTCAGTTTTTCCATAGTTTCTAAATAATAAATAGGCCTTCAAGCCTCATTGTAGCATAGTTTAGAAGGCATGTATCCGCCACATCTCTACTTAGATATAAGCTACCATCACCCAAACTAGTTTATTTCCATTATGCATGTAACAATTTTCAGTATATTGTTAATAATGAATTGAAGTTTTGATTTTGTTGTCGCTCTGTGTTTTCATTTATATATGTATTTCATTTCATTCCTTCATAAATCTATATCAGTGTTATTAGAGGGGTCTACTCTTTCACAATTTTTTTGTGCATGTCCCCAATGAGCTCAGGTATAAGGAGTTAGGAATTGAACTAGTTGAGACCTTGCAAGACCTTCTCTGTCGACACAAATGACCTCCCATGGTGCAAGAAAAGAAAGAAGAGGGATCAAGGTATCATATCAAGCTATTGCTTGAAGAATCCCTCGAGGGGCAAAGGAAAGAGATGATGGACAACTTTTCCTAGATCCTTTAGCGGATGCCCACATGCGACACATCTTCATCCAATAGTCATTTTGGAGGCGTCGCCCCCTTCAAGGTACAAGTTAAATTTGATATCCCTATATTTGAAGGTCAAATAGATGCAAATGTTGTAGATAAATGGTTGAAATTGTTAGAAGGTTATTTTTCATTCCATAGTTTCTATGACAGGGAGAAAATTACTTTTGCACTGCTTAAGTTCGCCCCCATCTCAAGGATAGGAGGGAAACTTACTGTGTGAAAAGGGCTAACCCTATTGGAACTCTTTTTGAGACACTATCAAGGAACAATATTACCCCGCGGGGAGCTATGAGGACAAGTACATACAATGGACCACACTACAGAAATAAAGGGACCAAGATATGCATGAGTTAACAAAAAAAAAAATCAAACTCTACACACAAAGTTGGGCATCAAAGACTCTGGGCGATGTGTGGTGTTCAAGTACCGCAATTTTTTGCACAAATACATTCATTAAGGAATGGAGTTCCTAGACATCTACTCACTTGGTGCAACATACCAATATGCTACCAAGATTGAACAAAAAATTAAACAAAAGAAGAACAACCTTGGATTTGTGAATCAGAAGTGTTAGTGTCATTTAGTTCTTCCTATCACCAATGATCAAATATGCTTTTACCAAGTTTTGTTAGGGATCTCAAAGTCAAATTTTATCATGTCACTAGGTTTTCAGAATAAAATTTGGTCACTGGCTAGTGTGTCTAGGTTATGAATTACTTCTTTAAAAATTGCCATGTTTTGGTCACTGTCATCATACATTTGGATGTGCCATCTCTGAAAAGTTTTATGGTCATCTCAGTCTCATTGTCATGGTTTTCGTTCAGCTCACTATCATCCATTAGGTCACTACGGTTTCAGCCATTGAATTTCTCATTCCATTCATAAATTGGCATGTAAAGGAGTAGTGATACAAAAATGGTTCAAGAAGGTTTCATTTCAAAAGAATATTTTGTAATAAGTTTTAAATAATCTCAAGTTGTATGCAGAAGGTTCACAAGTACATGATTTTCAAATCAATAACAGGAAAGTATATGGTGGGCCACCCCACTTCTCAAAGCTAACAAAACATCATTTTTCTCTTATTTCTCTCATTCATTTCATTGTTAAAGATCTCTCATCCGTCATCTATCATTTCCTCATAAGTTTAGCGCCATACACTCTCAAAAATCAGTATTTTCCCCAGTTGGTGCACTTTCCCCCAGTCATTTCGCTTTTCTCCAGTCGCTACGCTTTTCCAACTGCACGTTGCCTTTTTCCTTCTTTCTCTGCACTTTTTGCATTGGTGTTATGCAGTGTGGTAAAAGGCTTCTAAACGATTGCAGAAGTTCTCCAAGATCAGCACAAAAGTGCACAAGGGTCAAACAAGTAAGTTAAAGCCTCTCACACTCTCTTTCACTCAGTTTATCAAAATCTATGGTGAGGAAAATTCTCGTTGACTCCTATGCTACATTTTTTGTGAACACTGTCTTTTTCAATTTGTAAACCCTAGAAATCCCTCTCCTGTTATACCCTAATCTCCTACACATCTAAATACATCCCTAAAACTCTAAATCCTGTAATATACATTCCCTAAGACATTATTACCAAAACCTACCCCTACTCACTGCACTTTTAGCAATATCCTTAGTATAGGCCTGTGTAAAATTCCCTAGACCTATTCCCTCATCCATTCAACCTCCTTCCACTTCCCTAAGGTCCCTAACATCTCTCCCCACCTTCTAAAATTTTATCACACCTATTCCTACTCCTTAACCCCCATCATCCCACTCCTTTTTCCCTTCCCCTGTTTTGCTACCAGGGTTTGCTAAAACAGTCTACTATGGAGGAGGAGAAGAAAACTTACAATAGATGTGGGAAAGTGTCAAGATATGAACTGTCAAATACTCAGGAGTTGATATCTTCACCAATTACCAAACAGTGCTTTCAACATGTAGGGTGTCTTGAGTTTTTTGAATTGGTGCAAAAGGTTAAATACCATGCTAAATTGACCAAGTTGTTTGTCACAAACCTCGGAAAGGATAAAGTCACAATTGTAGGTGTCACATTCTCTATCTTAGCTGATATCATAGCAGCGACTGTTGGGATACCCAAGATTGGTGAAAAATGGTTCAAGACTCAAGAATTAGATGCTCAACTATATCAACCCTACCTCAAAGATCCATACAAAGATGACATCAAGAGGATCTTTCCTTTTAGCCAACTCCTTAACAAGTTTACACCCTTGATGAAGATCATAATGAAGTATTTCATTTGTGAAGGGAGATTATCTAGAATCTATGGTTATCACATAAGATTGCTTATGCATTTCACTAGGGTAAAATTGTTCAACATACCTTATTATCTTTACAGGAGCATAGAAAATATGGCATACAAAGTGCAGCGTAGGAACAATGAGCTACAACAAAATATCCTCTTTCATCACTCCCTCATCAAGATTATTGTCCTTCATCATCTTAAATAGTTGAACATTGACAGGGAAACATTCGTTGGAGAAGAGGTATTTTTGCCTTCTTCCAATCAACCTGTTAGACCTACTTCATGCTCAACACCCCCTGCTCAAACAGAAATTGGTTCATCAAGTAGATCTTCAATAAAAAAGAAGAAAGGTGAAGATAAAGTAGTGAAAACTTATCAAAGAGGAAACATGCTTGTGTTTGCTCCATAGGTTGTGGAAGGGGCCAATACTTCTACATTAGCACAATAGGGATCAATTTTGCATCATGAGACTAATTTAAAGGTCAATGAGGACCCTAAAACAGTTGAGCAGCCTACAGTAAACAATGAGAATGAACTCAAAAGCTTGAAAGAAAAATTGATAGAGGCAAATGCTTTGATAGCATGCATGCAGCAGGAAAACATGGAGTCGAATTTTGACAGGATGCTTCAAGAGAAACATATCATGAAATTGCAAAAGCAGACTAAGGGTAAGCAAAAATCAAAGACAAAAGGCTCTAAGAAAGCACTTCAGCAACAAAGGAAACAGGTCATGGTGGATGAGCTTATTGACAAGGAAATTGATGAAGACAAGGAATATTGGTTAGGTAAATTCAATGTTCATTTAGAAAAGGTGCTCAAGAAGGAAAATAGGGATAAGAGACTTTAGAGACACATGCCTGACCATTATTACACAAGGAACATGATTCTGAAGGTCGAGGTCAAGCAAATGAAAGCAAGGCTAAATGAAACACTAATCAAGCAAAAAGGGAAGGAAAATTTAGATTTTCTTGTTGGTGCCTCCCTTATAGTATAGAAGACCACTTGATGACCTTTCATTTCAATTTTGAAGAAATTTGGAAGAAATTTTGATTTTTGAGCATTTTTTGCAGTTTTGGTACTGTTAGCCTCTAAAAAGCGTAGTGTGGGCCATGCTACGCTTTTTCTTGGGAGATCCTATGGGAAAAAAATTTACATGGATGAATATAATTTGACCTGTAAATCTTCTTTGGATACTTGGTTTCTTCACTCATTAGCTTTTATAGGGAGAAAATGCCCATAAACCACCTTAAAAACACCTTTCTACCTTGTTTTTGACCAGTCTTGGGAGAATTGATTTTTGAGGGGGAATACTTGGTATTTTTCAGTGCTTGAGGACTCCATTGTGTATCAGACATAAAGATCCTTCCAATGAGCTATCATGAGCTCAATTTTGAGTTCAAGAAGGCCTCCAAAAGTTTCCTGCAAGATCACACTGTGCTTTTTACTGAATTTGCTGCATTTTTTTCCTAGAGGTTGAATTTCATCTACAATTTGACCTGTTTTGACTTTTTAGCCATGAAAAGATGTAATTGAGCATTTAATCATGTAACTAAGATGTAATTATGTTAGATGAAAGTAAAATGGGGTAGATACATGCTAGTAAGTCTTATGTTTTGGGTCAAATGAATTAGTTTTACTATATGGAGGGTTTGTTTAAACCTCCCTAGTCATTAGGGTTTTGGTTGAGATCTTTGAGTAACATCTCCAAAAGTCATGGATTCGATCCATGAGAGCAGGGAATTGATGTTTCAGTGTATATGTATCATTTTCTAACTGATTTGAATGGTTAGACTTGAGAGGAGAGGACTATTGTAGCTTTTATTTGGACATTTTCTGGAAATCAAAGGATACAATTTGCAACTATTATCTAGTAATTCATGCGCAGTAAGTTTGTGATGTTGTTTTTCCTCTGTTATTACTTTATGTGAATTATATCCATCTTCTCTTTCCATTCATCATCTCTTCAATAGTTTTCCTTATAGTTTATAAACATAATTCTTTTCACTAAGCTTTGTTTTGATGGAAAATTATTATATGTTACTTTCACTCTTTCTTAATGAATTCATGTTTCATGCTCATTAAGACCTTTATGCTTCTTCTCAACACCATACTACATCGAAAAAACCTAAGATCCATCACAAAAGTGTTGCTACCTTGCTCCTTCATATCTTTGTTTTTGTAACCCTTTGACCCTCTAACCTAGCTACCTAGTTTTTCTCCCTTATCCAGCAACAAAACCTTAATTTTCCCAAAATTCACCTGAGCCTAGCTATATAGCCTAAAATCCTTTGCATTCTTTCATCTCTTGGCTTTGATTTCATAGAGAGAGCCCTCTCTGGTTTGGTAGGGCTAGCTACCAAACTAAAATCTTGGTATGCGGTTACCTCCGTTGATCTCCTCTCAACCTGGGACATTGTGGAGGATAACATTTTGGCATCGTTGCTAGGGAAACAAAAGATCATATCTTCCTTGGGAAAGAACGACAAAGATCAAATCTGATTGTTGATGGTGAACAATGGTTAGACACATATGAAGGTTGAATCATTCACTTGGCGACTCCCACTTGATCCAACGATTCCACTGGTAGCAGGATCTAGAAATCGAAATGAGTTCTCAATCCAAAAGGTATGCTCCTATGCATCAAGGTCATGTTCCAAGATTTCCAAATCGTATGCCTTAGGCAGACTAGAAGACATACTTGCCAAAATTCAGAGATGGAAAAGGTGATGATGCTACACTTCAGTTAATAAGATTTCATATGCATGTGCGTAAGCTGAGGATTAATTTTCATGAAGATTGTTTAATGAAGATGTTCATGACCACATTAGAATAAAGAGCACGGTTTTGGTATGAAAGCTTGCCTCGTGCTTGTATTTATTCTCTCAAATATTTTCACTCAGTATGTTTTGAGAAGTATAGAGAAGCCTATCCTTCTTTGCTTTTGATTGAGGATTGTTGTGATCACTTTGATAATTTTATTCAAGAGCTGGAAAGTGCTTATGGTGATGGAGATTTTATGGATGATGAACTCTTGGATTATTTGAATGAAAACCTTTTTCACCAACATGAGAAGATCATGGATTTTATCCTGGATGACAACAAATTTGAGCAGAATTCTTCAAAAGATGATAGTGATCTTCCATCATACAAGCAAAGTTGATAATTATTTGCAGCAGTCTTGCCAATCTTCAAATGATCAATATATATATATATACTATATATATATATATATATAGATATATATAGTATATATATATATATATATATATATACATGAAAATTCATTTGTAGGTATTTGTGTTGATGATGATTTGGCTACCTCAATTGAAGATCTGCAAGAACATACAAATATTGTCTCTGATTTGGATGGTATGGAAGATGGCATTGATGCATTTCCATTTAAGAAGGATCACCCAAATTAAAAAGAACAATTAGCCATTATATTTGAAAGCATCTTCCTTCTTTTTGATGATCAATAAGAGGTAATGTTTCATGATTTTCAAGACCCCATGGGTAGTCTTTTGCAAGCATCAGAAAAAATGGACTTTGTTTTATTCACCAACACAGGTTTTGGACTCGGGTATCATTTTGATTTTCCATCTACTAAATCTTTATCTATGCTTGGTGGATCTGAATACAAGCATTAGTCAAGTACTTGATTGGTTACACTGGATCTTTGACTTCACTTGATCAGATCATTTATGGGTCAGTTAGTGTAGGTAAGGTGTGATGGATAAGGTCAACATTTCAAGCATCTTTTTTAATGTCAATTTCTAGTAGGGTTTGTAGTTGATGGTACAGTTTAGTTTTCAGTTTAATTTGAGTCAATTTGAGGATTGTAGTTGCAAGTGACTCCATGCCCAATGAATAAGGCTACTAGGTCTATGGTGTTCTTGACACCTCCAGGGAGTTTCCATCCCCAGCTACAGCCAATGTTAGTGTCAGTCAGTTTTGCATGTCACCAGTGATCAAATATGCTTTTACCAAGTTTTGTTAGGGATCTCAAAGTCAAATTTTATCATGTCACTAGGTTTTCAAAATAAAATTTGGTCACTGGCTAGTGTGTCTAGGTTGTCAATTACTCCTTTACAAATTTCCATGTTTTTTCACTGTCGTCATACATTTGGATGTGCCATCTCTAAAAAAAATTATGGTCATCTCAATCTCATTATCATGGTTTTTTTTCTTCTCACCATCATCCATTAGATCACTAGGGTTTCAGTCATTGAATTTCTCATTCCATTCATAAATTGGCATGTAAAGGAGTAGTGATACAAAAATGGTTCAAGAAGGTTTCATTTCAAAATAATATTTTGTAAAAAGTTTTAAATAATATCAAGTTGTATTCAAAAGGTTCACAAGTACATGATTTTCAAATAAATATCAACAAAGTATATGGTGGGCCACCCCACTTCTCAAAGCTACAAAAGATCATTTTTCTCTTATTGCTCTTATTCATTTCATTGTTAAAGAGCTCTCATCCATCATCTATCATTTCCTCATAAGTTTAGCGCCATACACTAAAAAATTAGTATTTCCCCCCAATCATTGTGCTTCTCCTGAGTCGCTGCACTTTTCCAACTACACGTTGTGCTTTTCCTTCTTTCACTGCGCTTTTTGCAGTGGTGCTATGATTTGTGGTAAAAGGCTTCTAAATGGTTGCGAAAGGTCTCCAAGATCAGCACAAGCATGCACAAGGGTCAAACAAGTAATTTTAAGCCTCTCACACTCTCTTTCACTCAGTTTATCAAAATCTATGGTGAGGAAACTTCTCGTTGACTCCTATGCTATGCTTTTCATGAAGACTATATTTTTCAATTTGTAAACCCTAGCAATCCCTCTCCTGTTATACCCTAACATCCTACACATCTAAATACATCCCTAAAACTCTAAAACCTATCATTTGCATTCCCTAAGACACTATTGCCAAAACCTACCCCTAGTCACTGCGCTTTTAGCAGTTTCCTCAGTATAGGCCCGTGTAAAATTCCCTAGCCCTATTCCCTCATCCTTTCAACCTCCTTCCACTTCCCTAAGGTCCCTAACATATCTCCCCACGTTATAAAATTTTATCACACCTATTCCTACTCCCTAACCCCATCATCCCACTCCTTTTTCCCTTCCCCTGTTTTGCCCCCAGGGTTTGCTATCACAATCTACTATGGAGGAGGAGAAGAAAACTTACAACAAAGGTAGGAAAGTGTCAATATATTAACTGTTGATGCACTAAGATGACTATTAAAAGCAACCTTAATACCTACATTAATTATCAAACCAAGGTAAGTCTGTTTATTTCAAGAGTGTTCAGCATTGTCTGTGCAAGTGAATTGAGAGGTTAATTCATAATGAAATGATTTCAGATCATTGTAAATTAATATCTAATTCTCGAATTTCAATCCAAAACAAAAATTAAAGCATTTTCAAATCTATTTCGATCTATTGTGCAAAAAACTGAATCTGAATGTAAGTAAAAGGAATCACTCTTAGCAAATCTAACTAGTATCAACAATAAGTCATTCAGCAAGAAAGCTACAACAAATTAACAACAACAACTATTCAATATTTTAACTGAAAGCAGCAGCTATGAATTCAAATAACACTACTTGAGAATGAGCAGTAATCAAATACTAAACTAGTCTGATAAATTGATCAAAGATTAACACGTAGTTGTAAACATAGCAAGATCTAGCATCTGGTTTGAATGGAAAACGTAAAGCGTAGCAATCAATACTTACAACAATTGGAATAATTCTAATTTCATGAAATAACACGAAAAAACAATTGCAAGAGTAAACAGAAATAAATATGACACAATTAAAGCAGTAAATCTCTTACCGACCAGGCCCAAAATCTCCAGAAGTCATTACCAAAAGACACTCAGAATACGATTACATGTAAAACACTGTCTTATTCATTAAACTCAATAATAAAGTTACAACATCATTGTAGTGAGAATACTCTGTGGCAAAAGTGAGCAATTACAATCTCCATATTTCTAGCTAGTTGTTCTATTTCACCTGTCGGCTTTATATAACCTATGAGAGACTAACGGATAGGAGTGAATCCTCAAGATCAGGAGATCCTAAGGATTTCGCAACTGACAATATGATTTTATTACAAAATAGACTTGATTCTCTTGGTCTTCCGCTAGCCTCCATGATTGAAACATTGTCCTTTTCCTTACTTGGTCGTTGATGTTCTGTTGTTTAAACAACAATCATTCAATTCATATCCCTGCATATATAAAAACAGTGAAAGTTAGCCAGAATCACACAATTCATTAATAGTTGATTTTATCTAGTTCTACAATCATTTCTTCTAAATTCTTTTCTAAATTGAAGATAAACATATAAAGATGAATGATTAATTAAGCTAATATGAGGATAAAACATACCTTTTCTATGGCCCAACATACTCCCCTGCTTACCTTTTTGCATGTCCTCATGCAATAAGATGATTGAGGTGCAGTTGTGTCAAAGAATAGGTAGGATAAACTTCTTCCTTATATAGTATTGAAAAGGCCTAGTTTACACGGTAATTTGGCAAATGATAATCACAGTAATACCCTTCAGAGGGATACCAAATAATAGGACATCTGTAACGGCATCCTATCTAGGCAGAACCCATGCCTTAGACTATAGTGTTGTACGTGATTAAGCGAGCAGCAGCAGATTTAAAGTTTTTGTACCCAAATGGCTCCTGGTTTTTGACATTGTTAGTGGAAGTTTCCCATCTTTTCCTTGTTGCCAACAAAGCTTCCTCCTTAATGTCCTAAAAACACTCTCTTCCTCCCTGTATAATATTTGTATGGAGTGGTCCCAGTTTAGCCACGACCTTATCTTGTTGCATAAACCTTTTATGTTGGATAGAGATGTGTAAGGGTTTCGTGGGTTCTCCTCTGACCCATAAATATATACCATGTTCCCTTTTTTGAAAAGTGTTATAGGATTTAGCCCATTTAACGTGATTGTTAGCAAAAGAGAGGAAAGCTTTGAATTGAATGTCCCTAATGAAGGGGCTAGGGTTATTATCTAGTTCATCCTCCAAGAAGAAATTGTGCAGGTATAATTCGCATAGAAGGCATTGTACCTACTCATTTTGTTCCTTAAAACATTGGACAAAGTCCGTTGTGGTCTTGAATTTTGTTGACTTACCAACCCTGACAGCTTTAACTTTCAGCAAAAGGTACCTTTCCAACAAGAATAGTTCATAATTAGTGGCAGGTGACCATCAAGACAAGGCATTAAAGTAAAAAGAACAAATAGTTTCAATTTGTTCCTTAGACTTCTGAAGCTTGGCTCATGCTTTCTCTAATTTCTTTTGCTCATCTTTGAAGCTGGAAAAAGCCTCGTCTTTTGTTACATTAAGTGCATCGAATTTCTTCCGCAACTCTTGGTGTACCTATAACAGTACTACTTCTCACTTATGTTGAGCCAACTCCTATTGGGTCTTTGTTAATTCATTTTGCAATTTCATGATAATAGCTTCCCTTACTAGAGGAACATAGGGAGGGGTTTCCTCTATCTGAGTTTCACTATCATGTGTTATCACTGAGTCAGTTTGAACTGAAACTTCAGCCACTTCTTGGGACATATAGAAATATGCCTGGGCATTCTCCTCACAATCGGTTTGAACAACAACTTCGATTGTTTCTTGGGGCATACAGCAGTCTGCCTAGGAATTCTCCTCAAAATTGGTTTGGACGGCAACATCTATGGCAGGAAATTCCATTTGGTTCTCTATTGAGCAAGCATAAGGACTTTCAGTCTAAGTCTCAACATTCTCCAAAGGACATTGTTCTATTTGGGTCCCTATAGTTTCCAATTCCACATTCAGTTTTTGAGCCTTAACTACTTCTTTTAACCACTCTCTCAATTATTTGATTTTCTTTTCTATTTTTTGTATTTCTTAATCAGCTTCCTCAATCTATCCTTATACGATTTCTTCTTCGTGGGGTTCCTGATTAGAGGTGGCACAATTGTGTTTATTTCGGGTTCAAGAGGAATTGTACCAATATCAGGGTTATGTTCCCATGGAACAGTATCTCCTGATTGATTCTCATCTTTGAGGTCTTCTTCTACATGGGCTTCTCTCTCAGGGGACTCCAATGGGACAGAATCTCCTTAGTGATTTTCATCTTCAAGGTCTTCTTCTGCATGGGCTTCTTTCTCAGGAACAATTTCTCCTTATTGCTTTCTTTCCTCAAGGGTTCCTTCTGCATGGGCTTCTTTCTCAGGAGCAGTGTCTCCTGATTGGTTTCCATCTTCAAGGGTTTTTTTTGCATGGGCCTCTTCCTCGAGGGTTTCTTCTGCATGGGCCTATTCCTCAAGGGACTCATTCCTAGAGGGAATTGATTCCCTTTGATCCTCCAAATTATCAGTAGATGGCAAACTTTCAATATGGCTAGAATTGCCGGCAAAGGCGGACTGGTTAAGGGAATGATTTTTCCCTTCAGAGTTTCCAGATGGACCCCTTTCTTCACAGTATGTACACATATTCTCCAATACTCGAGCCATTTCTTCTTCATATTCCTAAAGAAAATCATCTTGCGGGCTTGGAGAGGGAATATGAGATGGCCCTGCTTCTTCTGTTGGAATTGGGGTGCACTGCTGTGATTTTATCCTTGCAAAGCACCTAACTTTTGTTGGGTCAGAGGCCAAAGAAGGTTTTCTTCTTTTTATTTCCCTTTTTGGACCTGTTTCCTTTAATCTCTGTTGTTCATTATCTATATCATCCATGTTTCTATCATCTATCCCTGTCTATGCATCTGGGTTTCCTTCTAGTGGGGTTAAGGCATGATTTACAAGGTTATCCCAAGTTAATTTTTGTTGGGCCAATCCATGAATAATGATTAACTTAATCAGACCATGATCGCTGATGACAGAATGTGGGTCTTTAGCCTTCCTAACGTGACTAGCAATGTCATGCAGTAAGGAATTTAAATAAAATAGCAAATTAACCGTAATTTTCTACTTCAGAATAGTTAACATTTTGAGTTGTCGAGGTTTTACCACATCTTGACATCTATCACAAGTGATGTACCTCTGAAAAATGGTCACCAATTCCTCCCATGGTTGCTTTAAAGATGTGGGGTGAATCCCTTTGCCTTTGCGTACAAATTGTTCATCTGGGTCTTGGAATACTGTAACTACATCCTGCAGGAGAACATGCTTATCAATCCATCTTGTGCCTTCTGCTAGAAGTCCAGAGACTTCAGCTATAATTGCTTCGAAAATTGTTCTATTTCTACCCTTCACTGTCATGCATCTATTATGTAGATTTTGCAACAATTCAAGTGTTTTTTCATTCTGGAATCCCTATAATTTGGCCAAGTACTGAAGCCAACTAACACGCTCAAGAATTTCACAAGCCTATTCTGTTACTCAGAGTATTGTAGGTTCATTGTTGATAGCCTTTCCTCCCATGGCTTTTGTTTCTCAGTAGCTGGTTCACTTCGCACTTTTGCATGTGATTTCTCACAAATTCTCAGTTTGGAACAACACAGTAAACCATATATAAACTTTAAAGTTATTAAACGAGAAATGACGTTGATTTAAAGCCATTATTAATAGGCAACGATGTTGTTTGTCATATCAGGAGTTTTTGGTGCAACTTAATAATTAATTCGCATGCTATCCATAATGCTTACCTTCCCCCCTCAAATCAGAAAATAGTTTGATAATTATTACGCATGTTGTTCATAATGAAAAACTTCGCCCCTCCAATCAAAAAAGGTCTTCCACGACCATAAGCATGGGAAAAAGGGAAAGGGCATGGCGGATTCATAAATGCGGCAGGACAACCAATCGAAGTGGCATAAATATGGCAGAAAATGTTTAGAGTAGTACAGGTCGCAAACATTTGAAATGACCGTAAAAGGAATAAAACATCGAATTGATCATTATGCAAAGAGATATTTGCCTTAGGTGGAAAAAACATTAACGAAAGCATGACCGACGGTAAATGATGGTGACTTCTGGTATCGATTGATCGGACAATATTGATATAATGCATATAAAAGTATAGTTTACCATGCATGTTGGTTAATTTAGTTATAAAGGTTGTTCAAATGGTAAATTCACCTTTAGAAATGAATCAATAGGAAATAATGGGAAAAAAAATAATTGGAAATGTAACATAGAACTTCAATGCCACAAGCAAAGCCACTACTACCAGCAGGCTTTCATAGCCTCGACAGGGTTGCTTTTTAACCAAAAAATGAGCTAGAGTCCTCCATTTAGTATTTAGATGGTTTTCTTTTTCATTGCTATAAAGAGACCACTATGCTAACATGGTAACCAGATAACCATAGTGCCATTCAACAAGATATAACAAAGTGATCAGGTTGGCTCATGATGAGACCTCCTATCCTTTCGACAATTTTGACTATCTAGAAGGTCATTACCCTAGTGTGGTGGCCATAATGGAATGTCACTTGTTACACCCTTATGATCATGATAGGATGGCTCGTGATGAGACCCCCTATCCTCTTTAAGAAGATTTGTATTGCATTTTCATATTTCCATATTCCCATATTTTTATTGTGAAGGGGGGAAGACTCATTTACTCCTTAAGAGTTAGGGATGGTGTGAGAAGTAAATAAAATGCCAATGAAATTTATGCTCTTATCCTTATAACATCATACCAAAGGGAATTATCAATTGAAAGTGTGAAAGATAAACTAGCATGGTATAAAGATAGTGAATCATTTTATGATATGTCCAAAGAGAATATATTCACCCAGTCATTATATAGATGAACCAGGTCAATTTCAGAATAAAGATAACCATCAAAGGTTCTACAAGTCATAATGGTATTGATATTATTGTTTTTCCTTTATTTTTGGTACAAATTCCAAATCCAAAAAGATGGTTTTGATAAAAAAACATGGGAGAGAGAAATTGCTTTTTGATTAAAAATGAACGACGATGCAACAAAAATTATTGGTCCTGAGAAAAAGAAATCACAGTTGTTCGTTCTACCGAACAAGAGTTGTTCAATTAACTAAACAACAGTTGTTCAATTGATTGAACATCAAACACACAAAAAGTCATCGAAGTTGTTCAATTGACTGAAAATCAGTTGTTCAATTGATTCAACAGTAGTTGTTCAATTGATTGAACAACAAACACATAGAAAAGAAATCGGACTTGTTCAGTTGACTAAACAACAACTTTCAATTGTTTGAACAGCAAACACATAGAAAAGAAATCGGAGTAGTTCAATTGATTTAACATTAGTTGTTCAATTGTTTGAACATCAGTTATTCATGTGATTGAACAACACACACACAGAGAATAAAACGGAGTTGTTCAATAGACTAAACAATAGTTGTTAAATTGATTGAACAGCAAACACACAAAAAAGAAATCGGAGTTGTTCAATTGACTGAACAACAATTGTTCAATTGTTTGAACAACAACTGTTCAATTGTTTGAACAATAGTTGTTCAATTGATTGAACAGGAAACACACATAAAAGAAATCAGAGTTGTTCAATTGACTGAACAACAATTGATTAATTGATAGAACAACAGTTGTTCAATTGATTGAACAACATCTGTTTAACTAATTTAACGGAAAACACAAAAAAAAAAAAAAAAAAAAATCGTAGTTGTTCATTCTTTCGAACAACAGTTGTTCAATTGATTGAACAACAAACACACCAAAAGGAAATCACAGTTGTTCAATTGATTGAACAACAATTAAACACAAGAAAAATAAATCACAGTTATTCAATTGATTGAACAACAATTATTAAACACACCAAAAATAAGAGAAATCCTCGTATTTACACAGTGATGCCTATCTAAAATAAAATTAAAACCAACCATAGGCAAAAAAATATATACATTATTTACAGCTGAAGAGAGATAAATTTTCATGAAAGTAAAGTTGTCGGGTCATTACCCCCTACAGTTAAAATTTGCATAGTGGGATCATCACGTACCTATTGGAAAAAAGACTCTTTAGTGAGTGGTTTATGACAAATACGTACCCGCTGCCCATTCACCTAGAAAGAATGAGCAGACTCATCAATGGTGGTCAGAGTGAGAGTGCCATTGTTGTGCACTACTTGAATTTCAAATGGACCAAGCCACCTGGTCTGTAACTTACCCAGAAAGTCTTGAAATATGGAATCATAGAGGAGCGCCTAGTCTCCTTTCTGAAACATATTCTTTTTAATAAGATTATCGTGCCACTTAGCCCTTTACTATTTAATAATTGCGGTGTGTTGTAGAGAAAGTAGTCGAGCCTCATCCAATTCATTTATTTGCTGAAGTCATTTACATTGGGCCTTCGTCAAATCCAATCCCGCTTCATGGACCGTTTTGAGAGTCTTTATTTCAAATTCAATAGGATATATGGGTTCTTTGCCTTCGCCAAGTTGTGTGATAAGCCCACAAAGCCTCTAGCAGTCTAGCGGCCCAGACACGTCGATGTGTCAAAACTATCTTGGTCAAAATTGCTCTAATGACCTTATTAGTGCTTTCAACCTGGCCATTCGTGATCTGATAATCACCCTATGAGTGACATCAGTTGAAGTTCTATTGAACAAAAGGTATTATAGACTTAGGTGCCGGTGTATGTTCTGTGGTATTTAAGCAACAGATCGATCAGATTGCCAATACACAGACATTTTAATGGAAAGACAACAGAGAAATACAGTAAGAAACCACAAAGACACAAGCTATTTTAATAAGGAGTTCACCCTATTCTCCAGGGCTACGTCGCTGGTCCAGCTTTTAGTGGGGACCTTGTTTTATTGTGTCTTTAAATAGAGAATTATAATGCAGGGACTCAATGTGAGTTCTCCTTAAGCAGGTTTTGCTTAGCAGGGTGGTTCTTGGATTCCCCAAGCCACTGGAGTACACAGTCTCTTCTTCCCACCAGCTCTGTGACCTCCTGGTCTACAGTGGTAAGAGCCCAATGTGGTGCTCAGCCCGGACAGATCCCTCTATGGGGCGGCTCGAATCTCTCAAGCTCGGTGGTGCTCGATGCTGCTATTGTGTCAACTCAACCCTCTCTCTTGTCCTGCTTTTATCTTGCTTTACTGCCTCTTCTCTGAGTATTTCATCCTCCTCTCAGGATTCTGGTCTTTTCCCTTCGTCTCTTGGACTTCACTCTGACTTGATTGTGTATTCTATCTCTATTCATGGCTTTAAGCCATTCGTTTCCATGCATGTTCGATTCCTCTTCCCCTCTGTCGACTCGCCTTCTGCAGCTGCGCTTGGAGTTCCCTGTTCGGCGTCAACATGAATGCTCAGGGAGTGGCCACGTCTCCTCATCTGAACAGCACCAGCCTGCTCATCGGTTCATTTCTTCAGTTACGTCATGGATGCGTTCTTCCTCCACTATGGTGGTCAAATGGATTCCAAATCCCTTTAGAACGCGACTTAATTCCCTGTCAATTATGCTTCCTCCATCGGGCACAATCTCAGCTGTCCAATCTAGATTCCCCAGATCCAACGTCATACGCACATTCCACGCGGTTGACTTGCTCAACCGATAACCCGCGATCAACGGTGGTTTTCTCTCACCTCCGTCGCCACACGTCGATTGTTAAGTGGGGTCGCTCCGCTCTCTCCAAAACCATTTACCATTTGAGGGCACCCCGATCAATACCATTGGTTTTCCAGAGCGTGGGTCCCGCCTTCGTACGTTAGCGCTTTTAGTTTCTCCTCCCGCAGTTCTCCGGCTCCTAATGCGACCAAGTGCTTAAGGCTCCTCCATTTTGGCCCCGTTCGCCCAGCTAGGCACTAATCGTGCATCAAAAATTACCTCTTTTCACCGATCCGAGGCTTCTAGGGGCTACTTTTACCTCCTCTGCAGTCTCCATGGGCCTCGGTCAACGCACTTTGACCGAGGTCCTCGTTGTTCCATGCTGGCTGTCATTGCCACTAGTTCAGGGTGTTTTTGATCGTTGTTTTGGAATTTTTAGAGATTCGCCCTGACTTGATACAGTCATGGTTCTTTTCCAGTCTTTAATGGATCTAATTCGGATCATGGCCTTCCCACTGAAAGAGATTTTGGACCACCAAAAGTTGGTTTTGAAGCATCGATTAAGTGATGGTATTACTTTGTCACTTGTCCAATCTCAATCCACTTCGCACTGCTTGGCTTTGAACCTTCGAGCCCAATCCTTAGGTATTCCACTTCTCCATTGCGCGTCGTCCTTACCTTCCTGTCCAGCACTGTGTCTTCCCATAATTCATTAAGATATTCAAGTAGCAAGTCATCAACAGAAGGTAATTGAATCTGCTCTTCAGGGTCCTCAATCATTGAAGGTTCAAACAACCTCAAGCAATCTGCGTTTACGACTGAGTAGATGTGCATGTAAGCTGGTAGATCAAGGCGAAAATCATTTTCACCAATCTTCTCAAGTATCCTGAAGGGTCCATACCTGATAGGTTTTAGCTTTTTACCTTCTCCTTGCATGCTGTCCTTGCTAATATACAGCCAGACTAGGTCTCCAACTTGAAAACTATGCTCCATCCGATACTTATCGTGCCTAGCCTTGTACTTGGCCTGGCTCTTTTCCAGTTGTTCATGTACTACCTGGTGGATCTCCTGGATCTATTCAATGGACCGAGTTGCCTTGTCCACATCACTGTGTCTGTCAACCACGGTGTCTTTACCAAAGACAAAATCCAAAGGAGACCTTGGTATGAAACCAAAACAGGTCTCAGAAGGAGATCTCTGTGTAGAAGAGTGTTTGGCTCTATTGTAAGCATGTTGCACATAACACAAGTGTTCATCCCAAAGCTTAGGGTGTTTGCTACAATATCCTCTCAGTAACTAGATCACCGTCCTGTTAACTACTTCTGTCTGGCCATCTGTTTGTGGATGAAAAGTTGTGCTTTTCTTTAATTTGGTGTCCATTAGTTCCCACAGACTTGACCAAAACTTCCCCCCCAAATCAGGTTGTCTCAATCAGATACAATTAGATTCAGTGGGTAATCAATGAACCATACTGTTCAAGAATAATTTTGCAGTTTGTTCAGCTGTAGTCTGTTTACTATAGGGTATCAAAATACACATTTTGTTAACCTATCCACAATAGCATATAGATTATATCATGACCTTTCCTAGATTTAGGCAGTCCTCCAACAAAATCCATGGAAATGCTTTCCCAAGGGTGAGAAGGAACTGGCAATGGAGTGTACAAGCCTAGTTTTCTGTTGTTGGGCTTGCTTTTCACACACATAGCACATCCTTTTACATATCTAGAAATTGTCTCACTCATTCTTGGCCAATAGCAGAACCTTTGCAGTTGTGCAACTATTTTACTTACCCCAAAGTGACTTGATATCAGAGAAGTGTGTGCTTCCCTAATTATCTTTACTCTCTCAGTTTGTGGAATGCAGAGTTTCCCACAAGATATAAGAGTCAATCCTTCATATGATAGTCCAATTCTTCTAGTCTTTTTCCTTGACTAAAAGTTGCATATACATCTTTAAATTCCATGTCCTGAGCATATTGTTCTATGAAGCTTTCATGCAGCACAAAATTATGCTTAAGTATGGTAGATGCATTTATAATGGGTCTAGATAACATGTCTGCAACCTTGTTATGTATGCCCTTTTTAAATTTGATGACTAGATGAAACTGTTGTAGAAAACCCATCCATCTGTAATGTCTTGATTGCTGCAACTTAGTTTGGGAGTGTAGGTATTGAAGTGGCTGATGATCAGTATTTATTACTGTTTCTTTGCCCATTAAGTAAAGTTTCCACTTTTTCACACTCTGAACTAATGCATACAATTCTTTATCATATGTAGGATAGTTAACTACTGCAAGATTAAAAGTCTCAATATGATAACATGTGGGTTTACCATGCTGTGTCAACACTGCTCCCATGGCATAGTCACTGGCATCATTTGGATCTCAAATGGTCTTTGTAGATCTGACAGTGCTAGTATTGGTGTTGTACTAATATTTTCTTTCAAGGTGTCGAAGGCTTTCTGCTCTTTGCCTCCCCACTGAAACACCTTGTTCAATCCTGTAAAGGCATGTAAAGGAGCTTCAACTGAGGAAAATTTTGAAATGAACTTCCTCCAATATTGTGCTGCTCCTAAGAAGCTTCTCACTTCTGTAGCAGACTTGGGTTTAGGCCAGTTTACAATGACTGTCACTTTAGAGGGATCTATTTTCAATTCACCTCCCCCTACTATATGACCCAAATAATTTAGAGATGTTTTGCCAAATTCACATTTGGAGAGTTTAACATAAAGTTTTTCTCTTTTCAAAACATCTAATGTCTACTTAACATGCCTTAAATGTTCTTCCCACATTTTAGTAAAAATCAGAATGCCATCCAGATACACAATAACAAAATCATCAAGAAAAGGTCTTAGTACATCATTCATTAATCTCATGAAAGTAGCAGGAGAATTAGTTAGGCCAAAAGGCATAACCAGCCATTCATACAATCCCTGCTTTGTTTTGAAAGCAGTCTTCCATGCATCTTGCTCTGCAACTCTGACCTGATGGTATCCACTATGCAAATCCAGCTTGGTGAAATAAACAGCTTCCTTTAGTTGATCCAAAAGATCATCTATGCGAGGAAGGGGATAACGATTTTTTATTGTTATCTTATTCAGTGCTCGGTAGTCAATGTACATTCTCCACGAGCCA
>APFE031664191.1:0-17263 GCA_000404065.3 Pinus taeda | reverse complement strand
ATATCCAAAGGAATTACATCTAACTCAACCTCATCTACAAATGCTGACCCAAAAGAAAACTTGAGTTTGCACTATCTAGTCACTTATAGTTGTGCTTTATCATTCAACCATCCTAATGGGTATGGTTTCTTATGAGGTTTAGTTGCTAATCCCAATTTCTTTACAATTGCTTCAGAAATTAGATTTACTTGTGAGCCACTATCAAACAAAGTATCAATCTTTTGATTTTTGGAAACAACTCGAATATGGAAAAGCTCATGTCTTTTTCTCTCATGTTCTTCATCAATAACAGATTGAGCAGAATTACCAGTAGATGCTTCAGAATTCTTACCTTTTATACCTGTGGCTACAATGATTGTTTCATCTCCCGAGTCTGACCCCAAATCTTTTTGAATACCTGCAGCAGTCTTCTTCTTCTTGCCCTCGGACTTCTTAGGTCTCAACTCTGGATGTAGAATCCAACAGTGCTCATCATCATGCCCATCCTTTTTACAGTGAGTGCACAAAGCTTTGCCTTTCTATGCAGTGTTAGCCTTTCTTGCTTTCCACTTCTGCTTTCTTTTCTCCTTGCTCTTGCTTACAGTGGGTTGGGATGATCCCCCAACTTCTGGATTTCCATTCTTTCCTCTAGCTTCTAGATGAGTAGCTTGTACAGATACCTCATCTATACTAGTGGGATTAAACATGAGGAATGTATGCCTCATGTAGCTATGTAAACCACCAATGTATTTCAAAAGAGTTTCTGGTGAGTCTAATGAGATACCCAATATCAATGCTCTCTTTCTGAACTCTTGAGTATACCCTTGTACACTTTGTCCTTTCAACTGTCGAAGATTTTGCCAACTCATCATGGCTTGTTGCATGTAGGCCAACGGATAGAACTGTTTTTTGATTGCAGCAACAAATTCACTCCAGACATAGATGGTCTTACCATGCTTCTTCATACCAGCTTGGGTTCTGCCTTCCCACCAAACCAAGGCAGTGCCCCCTAGGTGTAAGCTTGCTAGCTGAATCTTACTCTTGTCCGAGTCTATGCTCTGTACCCTGCAATATACATCAATTTGTCTAATCCAATTGTCCAACTTTTCAGCATTTAGATCTCCATCATATATATGCAAATCAAATTTAACATCTAGTTTAATCAAAGATGCTTTCTTATTATGCACAGGGCTATTAGGAGGTGTGAGAGAGCTTTCCTCTTTCCCCTTTCCTTTTGAGTGGTCATGGGAATGAGACTCATCTTTTTCTTTATCTTGTTTAGAACCTGATGAATCTTCATCCTTATGCTTTCTAAAGTCCCTATACATTTCTTCTACCATAAACTGTATAGCTAGGAAACTTTCTATGAATTGAGGGTCTGGCCCTATAGAACCTTCCTCTGACATTGTCTTTCGAGAATAGACTCTCCCAATTTCAGGGTTAGTTTCCACCAACTCTCCTTCTCCTAATTTGAGCTTTGATCTAGTGAGCATTCACAGCTAAACCAACACAACCTTGTCTAACCTTACAGCCTACAACTCTGATACCACTTGATCTGATAATCACCCTATGAGTGATATCAGTTGAAGTTCTATTGAACAAAAGGTATTACAGACCCAGGTGTCGGTGTGTTCTGTGGTATTTAAGCAACGGATCGATCAGATTGCCAATACACAGACATTTTAATGGAAAGACAACGGAGAAGTCAACCACAAAGACACAAGCTATTTTAATAAGGAGTTCACCCTATTCTCCAGGGCTACGTCTCTGGTCCATCTTTCAGTGGGGGCCTTGTTTTATTTTGTCTTTAAACAGAGAATTATAATGTAGGGACTCAATGTGAGTTCTCCTAAAGCAGGTTTTGCTTAACAGGGTGGTTCTTGGAATCCTCAAGCCACTGGAGTACACAGTCTCTTCTTCCCACCAGCTCTATGACCTGCTGGTCTACAGTGGTAAGATCCCAATGTGGTGCTCAGCCCGGACAAATCCCTCTATGGGGCGGCTCGAATCTCTCAAGCTCAGTGGTGCTCGATGATGCTGTTGTGTTAGCTTGGCCCTCTGTCTTGTCCTGCTTTTCTCTTGCTTTACTGCCTTCTTCTCTGTGTATTCCATCCTCCTCTTGGGATTCTGGTCTTTTCCCTTCATCTCTCGGACTTCACTCCGACTTGATTGTGTATTCTGTCTCTATTCATGGATTTTAGCCATTCGTTTCCATGTCTGTTCGGTTCCTCTTCCCCTCTGTCGACTCGCCTTCTGCAGCTGCACTTGGAGTTCCCTATTCGACATCAGCATGAACGCTCAGGGAGTGGCCACGTGTCCTCATCTGAATAGTGCCAGCCTACTCGTCAGTTCATTTCTTTAGTTACGTCGTGGATGTGTTCTTCCTCCACCGTGGTGGTCAAACGAATTCCAAATCCCTTTAGAACATGACTTAATTCCCTGTCGATTCCGCTTCCTCCATCGGGCGCAATCTCAGTCGTCCGATTTGGATTCCCCAGATCCAACATCATATGCACATTCTACGCAGTTGACTTGCTCGACCGATAACGCGCGATCAACGGTGGTTTTCTCTCACCTCCGCCACCACACATCGATCGTTGAGTGGGATTGCTCCGCTCTCTCCAAAACCATTTACCGTTTGAGGGCGCCCCGATCAATACTGTCGGTTTTCCAGAGCGTGGATCCCGCCTTCGTATGTTAGCACTTTTCGTTTCTCTACCCGCAGTTCTCTGGCTCCCAACACGACCGAGTGCTTAAGGCTCCTCCATTTTGGCCCTGTTCGCCTAGCTAGGTGCTAATCGCGCATCAAAAATCACCTCCTTTTCCCGATCCGGGACTCCCAGGGGCTACTTTGACCTCCTGCGCAATTTCCATGGACCTCGGTTAGCGTGCTTTGACCGAGGTCCTCTTCATTCCACACTGGCTTCCATTGCCACTGGTTCAGGGTGTTTTTTATCGCTGTTTTGGAATTTTAGAGATTCGTCCCGACCTGATACCATCATGGTTCTCTGTCAGTCTTTAATGGATCCAATTTGGATCAGTTCGCCTACGGGTGATACGGGGACATGACTCTATGTGTGATGTGTTGGTTTTGTAGAGTGGTTGTAATCTTATATCCTACTAATTTCCCCCCTCCATCTGTTATCACTTCCCTGGGTAAACCATACGCACAAATAACTCGAAAAAAAAAATTAATCACGGCCTCTTCTGTAATTCTTAACAAAGATATTGTCTCTACCCACTTTGTTACATAGTTTGTAGTAACCAGTATGTAGGCCTTTTGGTTTGATGGCGGGTGAAAGGGGCCAACAAAATCAAATACCCATCGTTCGAAAGGTTCTATTACCAATTGGAGCTGCAACGACATTTCATCAGATTGACCACGACGACCCATATTTTGGTAACTATCACAAGCCTCGACATATTTCTTAGCGTCTTTAAAAATGGTGGGCCAATAATAGCCCATTTGTAGTGCTTTGTGACATGTTTTGCGATCTGCGAAGTTTCCTCCATAGGCCTTCAGGATGTCGTAGATTTCATCTTCACGAATGCATCTGCATATGCACATATCAAACCCTGTATTGTTGAGATTGGGTCCCCTGGGTCAGTTTTGGGGAAAACTCCCAAGTTTTGATGTAAAGTATGATAAAAATATGTAAATTCTCTACGAATTTTGGATGCAGAGTGCGTAGTTAGTTAGAAGCCAAAAAGGGTTTTTACCTTCGTTTATGTAAAGTTGAGTCGGTTCTTGAGATCTACTCATGGTTCACAGACCATGGGATTGTATAAATATGTGTGTCTTAGAGAATCTAACGTAGATCTAACTCTGTTGTCTATGGGTATGATGGAAGGAGTCTAATGTGTTAGCACAAGAAAGTAAGTCTTAGAAGGGAAAAGGCTCTGTAGCTGAGTGCACAGAGGCCTACAGTAGTGTTCGCAGCTGAATGCGCAGAACCCTATAGCTGAATGTGCAGGGAAGTATTGAGTCTATAAACTTATACTGAAGATCAATAAAGAAGGTTGTTGCATAAATTCCTATGTTTTATCCCTGTACTTTTGTTATTTATGATTGCAATATGTGTTGTAATGAATGATATCCTTATCAAATAACGATGTATTGATGCGCAAAATTACTAGATCTGCCTGATTAACTGAACGCAATTAATGTTAAGTGATTACGCAAAGAATATAATTCCTTTTGTTAAGTTTATTAAGCACTAAAGCAAGTCTGTGTGGATTCCGATCTAAGATTAGTCTATGATGTGCGTAAGTAGATAATCTAGTTGTTAAAGGTCTGCAGAAGCCAATCATAGACCTTCGCGAGGTCTAGGGGCCAATTGAGAGAAATTATAGCACTAAGCCTTAAGAGCTTATAGATTTGCATGAAGGCAGATCTAGATCATAAAAAGACATCACACTGATCTTTGGATGTGGAAACTTGGTTCCAACATCCCCCCATACTGCTTCGAGTGAAACTTCAATCCGCGCTACGTGGATTGATGCCGAAAGGGTCAGTAGTGTAGGGTTTTGTTTGGTGCAAATAACTCTGACCCTGGGTTAGGACCCACTAAGCCAACAAATGGTTCCTTTTTCGGGACTGAGATCTGCATAAAGAGATGTTTGATGTCGCATCACTGGAATCTAACCAAAAAGTAAATTGAGAAGTGGTTGTATAGAAAGATCATGAATTTGCAGCGCAAGAGAGCAGAAATTCGTGCCTGACAAAAGAGTTGTGGCTGGACAGATATTTGTACACAGAAATACACTAAATTGTCTTCTACACTTTCCCGATTGAACTATACGAGTGGATAGCTAAATTGGCAGACGACCAAGGAAGGTGGAGGTTGGACAGTCCAATAGTGTGGAATCCAGAGCCAGTGTAGAGGTTGGAATCCTCTGAAGATAAGATTACGCGCACTATTGATTATTGGCTTGATCAGGTTATAGGAGGATTTGTTACAGAGTTCATGGTTGACACCTCAGTCAGTTACAGTGAAGCACAGCGACACTTCTTCAAGGGACCGTGAGGTAAGTATTTGAGATCTTTGAATACCTGGATTAAGATGCTCCTGTGTGAAAAATGGGTTATGTCATTGCCTTGATGTTTGGATCTACGTGAAGTGGATGGAGCTTTAGAAACCACAAAAAGGCAGGTCTTGAATATAGCCCGTTGATTGGACATCCCTCAAGTGACGACGAAGGAGTCGCATAGGCCTTGTTGCAAAGTGTTGTCCAGTTGATAAGGCAGGTTTTTTCATGGATACATCATCCATCCACACCACCTCCACCTTCACCTCCACAACATACACCTTCACCCACACTGCCACCACCACCACTGTCATTCAACATGTAGAATATAATGAAGTTTCTAATTTTTAAGGGCTTAGAAAGTGAGGATCCGGATCAGTTTTGGTTTTTTGCAAAGGCTGTAACAATGTAAACTTTAAAATGGGAACTATAAGCTCAAAACGGGAACTCTGGCCAAAAAACCCGAAAAAAACATCAAAAGCAGTGTTAAAAATGAAAAGTGTGTATACTGGAATGATGGTTTTTTTTAGGGTCAATTTTGAACATGTTTTAAAAATGGCAGTGAAAACGAAATTTACATGCAAAAAACACCCTAAAAAGGAAAAGTGTTGATACTGGAATGATGATTTTTTTAGGGTCAATTTTCAACATTTTTAAAAAATGCTAGTAAACTGAATTTTTATGTGTAAAAAAACAGTTGTTTATGAGGAAAAAAACACACTAATGTTTTTGGTAGAATAACATTTTTCTTTCCTAAGTATAAATTCAACATGTTTTAGTAATGACCATAAAGATAAAATAATGGGATTTGAAATACATTAAAATTCTATTAATTTTCATCCATGTTGTTAAACATATAATAACATCACACTAAAGATTGCTAAAATTCTAGATGTTTTCAACCATAACATTAAAGATACCTCTTCTTAGTTCTGTTGCGTTCGCTCTGCTAGGTTAACAGTAAGAGTGACGGCAGCCTCGGCCCTTTGGGCGTCTGAGCGGGCTGTGTCCCGTGTTCAGTTCTATTCACCGCTGCGCTGCGCCTCCCTGGCTGGGTGAAAAGAACCTTCTGCGCTGCGTTTTGACACTGAGATCTGATTTCTTGGATTTGCAGGGGCGTTGTTGGAATGATCTGAGTTCGCCTTGTTCCATTGCTAAAGCCATGGGTGATCCCGGGGGTGGGGAATCCTCTCCCACCCCTCCGTTATCGTTTGAAGAAGCCTTCCGTCGATTGTTATCTCAGAAAGGGAAGAAACGCCCTGCCCCTAAGGTACCAAAATTCATTAAAAAACTTGAGGAAGTTCCTGAGATTGCCCTGCAAGAAGATCAGCC
Source organism: Pinus taeda (assembly GCA_000404065.3). Lineage (NCBI taxonomy): Eukaryota > Viridiplantae > Streptophyta > Pinopsida > Pinales > Pinaceae > Pinus > Pinus taeda. Next base: position 10,924 of record APFE031664191.1, on the reverse strand, counting down.
GATCAAAATTGCCCTCACCCTTGCTGACAGGGGTTTGGTCGGGAAATTTATGGGGCGTTGGCCATCTACAAAAACAACGGATGATTGGATTCAACGCAACTGGAGGCCTTAGCTGAAGAATAGTGTGATCTGTTATGCGGTTGGTAGAGGTTTCTTTATTTTCGAGTTCACCACCAAAGAAGACCGAGATCTGGTTTTTAGAAATGGACCGTATTTCATGGGAAATCAGGGTCTGTATCTAAATAAATGGACCCCGGACTTCGATCCCTCAGTAGATGTCCCTAAGGAAGTTCCAGTCTGGGTTCGGCTCCCCAACCTTCCGATCCATTGCTGGAGCTATCAATCATTGCAAAGGATTGGGAACGGTCTAGGCAGATTCATCGACAAAGCAGACAATAAAGGCCAATACACCTGTGCACGAATCTGTGTAGAATTTGACTTAGAGGCAAGCCTCCCAGAAGCGATTAAAATTACAGTGGGAGAATGGCATCACTATCAAAAGTTGGACTACGAGTAACTGCCTTTCAAATGCAGAACGTGTCATGAACACGGACACTTCCAACGGAATTGCCCCAAATCCCAAGCCGGGACCAAGGAGGACGAGGAAGGATGGAAAGAAATCAAAAGATGCAAGGTTATCCCAAGACCAACAGAGAAGAAAAATTCTGGATCAGTGGGAAAGTCGCAGGCCAATCCAAAGACAAACAAAGACCTAAAAGCTGGAACCTCCTCAAGTGGGAACGCAGAAACCATTGGGGCTCAGGAAGAAACTGAAGACAAGATGAAGGAAGTAGAAGAAACTGGCACTGAAATAATCACCCCTCCAGCCTCAGGAGGCAATGAAGGAACTAAAGATAAAGAAGACCATATAAGTCTGCCCTCCAAATCTGATGAAGATTCAGAAGGAAGAACCTACGAATCAGACAGCTCACAAGCCACCCCTATCAAATCAGCCAGGGGTCGAAAATCCAAGAAGAAACTGAGAGAGGAGAAAACCTATCGGGATGTTCTTCAAGGCTCCCAAAAAACTCTCAAGGGAATGATGAATACTAGGTCAGGGCGCAAGCATGGCTCGGCTCCAAAAGGAGCCACATCCTCCCAGGCCAATAAATAATGAAGTACGTCTCCTGGAATTGCAGAGGATTAGGCAGCAAGCTAAAAGAAGATGCCCTGAAAGATATAGTAAGAATGTATTCGCCTGAAATCCTCCTCATCCAGGAGACAAAGTTGGAGGAATCTCCCCTCCTCCATGCCAGCAAATCCTTCTGGCGTAAAGGTATAGGATGTGTTGTCAGTGCAAGAGGTGCCTCTGGTGGAATCGCTACCTTCTGGGATAGCTCTATCTATGACCTGATTCAAAAAGACAGCTCATCCCATTGGCTCCTCACGAATCTCCTCCATAAAGACTTCGATCACCAAGTAAGTATGTTCAATATATATGCTCCTGTTCTTCCTTCTGACAAAAAACTCTGTTGGGACTCGATTTTGTCCTATCTTTCGCTGAGCAATCCAGAAAACATTATTATAGCTCGTGATATGAATGTCACTCTTGTTGTAAATGAGAAAAAGGGAGGCTCCCCAGTCAGGGACCCAGCCAGAGAATGGGTCGAAGACCTCATGTTGGGATGGGAGTTGGAGGATATCAAGCCCTCATCTGGGAAGTTCACCTGGTCTAACAAAAGGGTGGGCCCAAACCATATTGCAACTCGGTTAGACAGATTTCTGGTCCAATCTTCTTTCCTAACTTGCGGTCTAATGGCCTCTTCCAAAATTCTGCCAAACAGCACCTCTGATCACAAACCCATTATCCTTGATCTTTCCTCGGATGAAAACCTTGGCCCTATCCCCTTCAGATTCAGTCTGTTATGGCTTCAGCATGAGGGGTTTCAAGAGATGTTTCAAATGCCTGGAACAGATCTGTCCAAGGTTCCCCTTTCTATGTGTGGGAAGAAAAAGTGAGGGGACTCAAAAGAAGGCTTAAAGAGTGGGATAGATCGCTGAAATCTCCCTCCTTCAAAAGGAAGGTGGCCCTAGAAAGACTTGTTGCCCGTCAATTATCTATGGAAAATTCTGTTGTCACCCAAGATCTTCTATAGAGAGAAATTGATCTGCAGAAAGATTTCCACAAAGCAAGTCGGGAAGAAGAAGAACTCTAGAGGTAGAAATCCAGAGCTCTTTGGTTACAAGCTGGGGACAAAAATACTAGCTTTTTCAACAAACAAGCTGAAGCTCGCAAGAAATTCAAATCTGTTAAAGAAATTCATCACCAAAATGTAGTGGTTAAGGAATTCGAAGAAATCAAGCGGGCAGCTCACTCTCACTTCAAAGATCTTTACTCTGCCCCTGATGATCCACCAATGGATCCCCAAGTTTATCCGATGAATTTGATTCCCAAATGTGTTCAAGACCCTATCAATTCTATGCTGACTACTCCAATCAGCATGAATGAGCTTAAAAATGCATTAGACAGTATGGAACCGGACAAAGCTCCTGGTCTGGATGGGTTTCCTGTTTGATTCTATCTTTCCTGTTGGGCCATAATCAAAAATGACCTTCTGCGAATGGTTAAGAAATCTCAATCTTGTACAAATATTGGAGGCGACATCAATTCAGCGTTTCTAGCCTTGATTCCAAAAGAGAAAGGAGCTGCTGATTTCAGCAGATTCAAACCAATCTCGTTGTGTAATACTAGTTACAAGCTTATCACCAAAATCATAGCCAATCGCATCAAGAAAATCTTGCCGGCCATTATCCCTGAAAATCAAGGAGGATTCATCAAAGGGAGAAAGATTCTTGACAACATAGTGCTGGTGCAAGAAGCTGTTCATTCAAGCTACTGCCGAAAGGAGAAAGGAATGGTGATTAAGCTTGACTTGGAAAATGCTTTTGATAGGGTAAAGCATGAATTCCTGTTTATGGTTATGAAGAAAATGTGCTTCTCTTCAGCCATAATTAACTGGATAAAAGCCTGCATTGCCTCTCCTTGGATTGCGCCGTTGGTTAATGGGCATCCTTCAGATTTTTTCCAAGCCTCTAGGGAGCTTAGACAAGGTTTCCCTTTGTCCCCGCTCCTTTATGCGATTCAAGCCTCAGTTCTCAACTTTCAACTGGATCATAATCAACAGACTCAAATTCTTCCTGGCCTCCACATGGTTCACTAGGTCAAAGACATAAATCATGCCCAATTTGTTGGCGATACGTTACTGCTGGGTGGGGCAAGCATAATATCTGCTAAATCCTTCAAGAAGGAGCTGGACATCTACAGAGAAGTCTCGGGCAGCAAGATCAACTTTCTAAACAGCAAAATCTATAGCTAGAACTGCTCGGTTAAGGAATTATCAGACATTGCAAGGATTCTCGATATGGAAGGGTCCTGGGCATGGGACTCCTTTAAATACCTGGGGATCCATATCTTCAGAACCACTCCTAAATTTGCCCATTGGATGCCCCTGCTTGACAAGATTAAAAGTAGAATTCATGCCTGGGGAGCTTCATGGCTGAATAATGCGGGGAAGATCATTCTGATGAAAGTTGTCCTCTCAAGTCTTTCGTTATATCAACACTCCATCCTCCTGGCTCCTAAAACCTTCATCAACAAAATGGAAGTTCTTCTAAGGCGCTTTCTGTGGGAAGGGGGGAAAAACAACGAAAGAAGTCTGCATCTTGTAAAATGGGATACTATTAAAAATCCATTTACAGAAGGAGGACTTCAAATCCGCGATTTGGCCGCTCAAAATCTGGCTTTGGGAACCAAGTTGCTTTGGGACATTGTCTCTGGAAAATTAAGTTGGAGCAAGAAAGTCCTGTGGAGAAAATATTTTCATGGGAAGCGCCTTAGATGCTTGGACCAGCCTCCTCGAACCTCCAAAGGGTCTCCTATTTTTAAACTCTGCATCAAAGCCTTGGAACATTTCAGTCATAAGCTGTATTGGATCCCAGGTAATGGAAAAAAAATAAGAATCTGGGATGATCCTATTCTGGGTGATCAACCGTTGAGTCAGATGGAATAACTCTCCAACATTAAAGCCTGGCTCCAAGCTCGCAATCTGAACACCCTCTGGGACATCTCCTCTTGGACGGAGGATAGCCTTTGGGATAGCTGGCAACTGGGGGAGGTCCCTCAGTGGCTGGATGGGGAAGCCTCAGTTCTGTTGGATAATCTTCAAGGGAAAGCTCCCTTAAAAGCTTCAGTAAAGGAAAAACGTGGGTGGGGATCTGTCACAGGTTCGTATTCTGCATCTGAAGGCTACAAAAGTATTATGGCCACTCCGAATGTTCCTCCAAATCCTGCTCAATGGAATTTTATTTGGGATTCCCCCTCTCTTCCCAAAATTGATTTCTTCTGCTGGACGTTAGCCCACAAAAGTATTCTCACTCATGATAATCTCCGCAGGCGAGGAATGGAAGGACCTTCCTGGTGCAATCTTTGCAAGTCAGAGGAAGAAACAGTTGATCATTTGTTCTTATCCTGCCCCTTTGCGATAGAATTCTGGAAGGGGGTCCTTATGTTAAATCTTGATAAGATCAAGATCCCTAGGAACATCCTAAATCTTTTCCAATCCTAGAGAAAATTATCTCTGTTTGGTCTTTCCAAAAATCATCTCCTCAAAAATTGCTGGATGTGGATTCCCAAGATCGTTTGCTAGAAGCTGTGGTTGGAAAGGAATAATAGCCTATTCAAAAACAAAAGCTGCAACTCAGCCAGAGTTATCATCAAAGTCAAAGCTCTACTGGGAGAAATCCTTAAAGCCAACTCTGCCAAAAATCCTGGGAAAGCTCTGAACAGAGAGGAGGATCTCTGGTTGAATGGACTGGTCCCTAATCAAAAAGACTGTGACTCCCTCTCCTCTAGCATCCTCTCCAACTGGGAAATAAGACTGGAGGAGCAAGAGTTCATTATCTGGAGGTCGGCTGTGAATGAACATTGTCTTTTTTTTTACGAGGCCTCTAAAGGCAACCCTGGTATTGCAGGAGGCAGTGAGGTTCTCCTAAGTCCAGAGGGCTCTGATGTGTTCTGGTTTGCTTGGGGACTAGGCAGGGAATCTAACAACAGAGCGAAGGCTCTTGCTCTGTGGCAGGGTCTCTCTCAAGCGATCAAAGGCAACTTCCTATCGATTTCAGTCTTCGGGGATTCCAGGATTATTATCCAGGCGTTGAATTCCAGCAAGAATCCTGCCCAGCTCCAACTATCAACCATCTTCAGGAAAATCAGACTTATTCTGCCCAAATTCCACAAGATCTCTTTCTATCATATTCCCAGGAATTTAAATTCCCAAGCAGATATGGAAGCCAATCAAGGCATTCTGCGGAGTAAAAGATCGTTATCCATTAACTCTGTTGACTCCTTATGTAATATCCCCTAAGTCGTGTGCCCTTCGGGCCTTTTTCTTCTGGGTACTCCTCTGATCACTTTTGCCTGTGTCGCATCTTTGTTATAGACCCTCTGGAAAACCCTGGCTCAATCCCTAATATTGCAGTCGGCTCTTTTTTCTAAGCTTCACGCCCTGAGTTTTGCCCTCTGCTGTAAGCTTCCGAATGCAGGAAGGCTGAGCGATCTTCTTTTGCACTCTGGCAGAAGCAAAACGCTTTGTTCTCTTTCCATAGAGCACCCAAAGGATATAGACACAAGGGCTCATATAGTAACGTTCTGGATAGTTTAATGAAGTTTTCGTTCTTTGTTCCGGATGGGCCTCACGCCTCAGGAACCAGTCATCCTCCAGCGTTCAACTATGGGCTCGTCGACAGTCTCAGCGATGCTTTTTCGATGGCCTCTCCTCCGCTCCTTCCGAGAATGAGAGCATGGAGTTTGTATCCTACAGTGGGGTCTTTCAATCTCTGCCTAAATGTTTTCTGTCTCAGGAGGAAAGTTAAAAGTTCTCCGCATTCTGCCAGAACAGCTTTGTAACAGCTCATTGCCAAAGCGTTGGCACCCTTTAATAAAACTTATCCGTTTCTGTCTAAAAAAAACATTAAAGATACAAAAAAAATTGGAATTTTTTCAACCATAAAATTAAAAAGCCATGACATTATGAACAAATTACATGACTAAATTAATCAAAATGTCATTATTTGTATATTGAATGAAACATACATTATATCTCTAATTTAATGTTGCATTGTAGATATTATAAACAATAAAAATCGTCATAATTAAGACATATATCCAACAACGTAAAAATGACTCATAAATTTTGATTTAACACCATATGGAAACCAAAATTTTTATTTCAAGATACGATGCAAACATCAGTTATATAAATGGTCTTAGACAATTATTCAAAATCACTCATATTTTCTTGCACACCATCAGAATTCACATCTTCAAATGAATGACTGGATGTAGATGAAGATGTTCCATATTCTTCTCTTTCGTCAACTAGTGCCCCATTTGAGTCCACATGCATGCCCACCATTTCAAGTTTCAAAATTCTTCTGGATCTATGACTGGTTTCACCAGAATCCCATCTTAACACTATTCTTCTGGTAACAACCGTTTCAGAATCTCTATCGTCTTGAAGCGAAGAGTTCCTCTCTTTGTGAAATTGAAGTCATAAACAAGTATGTCAAAATCCTCCAATTTTAAGAGGTCTGTGCAGAGGCAATTTATATTTGTACCCTTTCTTTTCCTCTTTCCACCAGTTTTTTTGTCAACTACGATCTCTGGCTTATACACACCATTGAATGGGTGTGTATTTGTGGCATACCAATGTACTTTAGCACCTATAACATCCTCATTTTTTGTAAAGACCTTTATAACCTTAGTAACCCAGAATGGATAGCCATTGCGATCTCCATCTACTAGCATTGTGATCATGCAACCCTCCTTAATATCCTGTATTGAACCTCTGTAAAGGTCTTCCATGGCTTCACGTTGTGCACAAGATGTTCTGGAACCAATATACATCTCTCTTTCCTTTGCCCGTGAAGAATTAATAATACCTTGAGATTGTTGCTATTCAGCAATGTTTATTTCATCATGTTCATTTGACACATTTTGTGGCCAAATAAATGGATTTTTCATAGGTATATATTTATTTGCTGTTGTTGAAATGATATCACTTTGATTATTGAAAAAAGAATTCCACCAAACTGAATCAAAAATGTCAAAGTACTCATATGTATATCTAATACATTTTGTAATTTCTTCTAGGAAATCAGAATAATTTATATCTCTATTCTGTTTGCGTTCATTATGAACTTCACCAACTGATTATAATAACAACATTTTTGATGCAAATATTGGATGATCTGGAATGGACTTCAAAAATTCCAAACCTAATGACGGCGCCCATTCTGTAGTAGTTGAATACTTCTTTCCCCATATTAGTGTATTCCCATCAATTTTTTTGATACGAAATTGATGTTGGAAGCTAATGTCATTAAGTTGTTCAATGCATTTCCCCTCTCCATACGATCCCAGAATAAACCTTCGCATGTCAACAGTTTCTTCCAACACATCAAAAGTAGGCGTTGGCATGTATGATTTCTTAATACATTTAATTAATGGTGGCAAACTCCCAACTTCTTTCCTCCTCAATATGACTAAAAAACGATTGAACATATGATCAATATGGTCATGAGTGTTCCCAACAAGAAGGAAACCAACCTTTACCTTCTGAAAAATTCTCAATTCAACAAGCATATTTAGATATCCAAAAAGAACCTAATTTTTGTTTTCACGGAAAGTGTTGTCCAATTGTAGATACAAAACTTCAGAAAGATTACCATACCAATGAGAAAGCACATCATGAATTATGGTTATTTTAGATTTGCATCATTATGAATATTTGGAGCTGTGAAGTACACCCTTGGAAACATTTTCCCACTGAAGACCATACAACTGGCCAAGTGGTACTGAATAACATTTTCCTCCTATAAATTTTTGGTTGTGAAAACAAAATGTGGCAAAAGTGTTTTCTTCTGGTCCATACCATCAATTATCAAACCCAAATATTTATTTGAATTATCATAACAATTCTTTCGATGCTTGTACAACTTTTTCCTTTCACTTGTTTGTTGTTGGCGATTCTCCTGAAATTCTTTGACAATTGAATCTACACAACATAAAATAAAGCCATTAAGAAATACATTTTCATAGTTGATGACTATGCAATTTTAAAAGTTAAAGTTATGAATGCCTACCTCTTTCTGACCCTTCACATTTGTCCCTTTTTTATTTAAGAGAAGCACATGTACTGCAAATCCCCATCCTTGTCTTCTTAGGAATACAAACATTATTGAATCTTTCTTCCATATCTTCACAAAATACTCATGTAATAAACCGACCATGTCCCTCAAGACCTTCTGCATATTCTTTGTATAAGTTGTAGATTTCTCATCTTGAAAAATTATCTAGAATATGTATTGTCTCTCTATTTGGCATACACTCTCCATGCTTTGAAAATAAATCTTTCATCCATGATATTATAGTATCTGATAATGGCCCAAACTATCATGTATGACGTACTTTTGAATAAAACGTGGGATCCTTTTCCAAATTTTCTTGGATTCTTGAGAGATGAAAATTACCCATCGAATGGAACATTTTGAAATCCTTTCTACAGATAAATAAAGACCCAATATGATAATCAAAACCTGGCAATGTAGATTGCATGCACCCAACTAAATATGAATTATGCATGCTTTTATTCATTGGCAAATATCTCTTCCTTTTCTCTAATGAAAATTTGAAATCCATATGTTTCAAGAAATCTTTTTGACAACATTCACTTGAAATGAGAGCACTGATAGAACTTCTTCTTGTCATATATTCTACTCTACCTCTTGTATAACTAGAACATCTTGGATTGATACGAAAAGGTCTTCTCCTACTCCTCGATACAATATTTCTTGGCAACATCTCCATCATTGGATCATCATTTGTTTAAGCATTTTCATCATCATTTTGAGGAATGTTATCCACACTATGATCAACTGTTCTTTTCAAATACTGAATTGGAGGATATTCTTCATCTTCCCCTTCTTCAGTGCTATTGTCATAGTCCTTAGAATTGGGACTAAATGGAAAATTTGACTCAATGTTTATTGGATATTCTTCCTCATGTGCATTGTCAGTGCTGCTCTCATAGTCCATAGAATTAGGACTACATCGAAAATTTGACTGTTTACTTACAGAAAATTCTACATCCTGTCCTTTTTCACTGCTACTCTCATAGTCCTTAGGATTAGAACTAAGTGCTTCATCCTATCCTTCATCACTAATGCTCTCATAGTCCATAGGATTAGGACTAAGAGGACACTATGACACTCCATTCTTTCGATATTTTTCATCATGCTCTTCATCACTGCCGCTCTCATAGTCCATAGGACTAGGACTAAGTGGCATCGTAAAACTCCGTTATTTTGAAATTCATCATCATGCTCTTCATCAATACTGCTCTCATAGTCCATTGGATTAGGACTAAGAGGACATTGTGACACTCCATTCTTTTGAAAATTTTCATCATGCTTTTCATCACTGCTGCTCCCATAGTCCATAAGATTAGGACTAAGTGGACATCGTGACACTTCATTCTTTTGAAATTCTTCATCATGTTCTTCATCACTGCTACTTTCATAGTCCATGGGATTAGGACTAAGTGGACACTGTGACACTCTATTAAGTTGAAATTCTTCATTATTGTTGCTCTCATAGTCCATAGGATTAGGACTAAGAGGACATCATGATACTCCATTCTTTTGAAACTTTTCATCATGCTCTTCATCACTGCTGCTCTCATAGTCCATAGGATTAGGACTAAGTGGACACCGTGACACTCCATTCTTTTGAAATTCATCATCATGTTCTTCATCACTGCTGCTCTCATAGTCCATAGGATTGGGACTAAGTAGACATCGTGACACTCCATTCTTTTGAAATTTTTCATCACGCTCTTCATCACTACTGCTCTCATAATCCATACGATTAGGACTAAGTGGACATCGTGACACTCCATTCTTTTGAAATTCTTAATCATGCTCCTCATCATTGTTACTCTCATAATTCTTAGGATTAGGACTAAGTGGAAAGCATGACTCTTTATTTATTTGAAATTCTTCATCCCGTATTTCATTAGTGTTGCTCTCATAGTCCTTAGGATTAGGACTAAGTGGAAGAATTGACTCTCTATTCATAGTGGAATAATTTTTGTTATATTCATCAATATGAATAAAGTTGTTACGCAACGAAGATGTTGATGCTTCACAAAGCAAAACTTCGCTATCATAAGAATCCATCCCTTTCAAATAGAAGAGGTTGAATGATACAAATGCAGACTCTCCTAATGATATTATATAGCTTAAAGAATGAAATTTTCCCTTCAAAAATTTCATTTCATGTATTTCCCTTCATTATTTTACTTTACAATTTATTGAAAAATTTTAACTAATTTTTTTTATGAAATAAATCTTTAAATATAAAATTGTACTAACTAACTTTTACCTAAATTAATTTAAAAGTGAAAACTATATAAATACTAACATTGATATGTTTTAATTTTTATAATACCTTCTAAAACAAATTAATCCCACATTCACCATGCTATAAACCAATTCCATAATATTCGCTTTATCATAGTTTCCTGTATCGCCATAAAATTAACATGTTAAATTTAAAAAAAAAAAAATTAAGCCCACATTAACCGTCGGTAAAACATTTTCATAATTTCACCTATATAATAAATTTCATTATCACTATTACTCACATCACATCAAGGTTTTACGAGCTTCATTAAAAGACTTGGAACGAATTTATGGAGTAGCTACATTGCTATCAACAACAGATTCAATGGAGGATTCTCGCATTTGAAAGGTTAGTTAATTTTTATGCTTTACAAATTTTAAAATTAAATAAGTTTAATGAAGTTTTTGTTTTTGTTTTGTTTTGTTTTGTTTGTTTGTTTGTTTGTTTGTTTGTTTTTTTTTT
>APFE031664183.1:16538-47182 GCA_000404065.3 Pinus taeda | reverse complement strand
TTACATGTACTTGATGATCAATTGATGTATATGGATCCAGTTTGAAAATTTATGAAAAGTGGTCCTTTGAAAAGAAGTAGGGGGTTGTAGCTCCCTTTCAGGAGAGACTGGAAAACGAGAGAGAGTTGTAGCTCTCAGCAGGTTGCAGCCTGCGTACTGGTAAAGGACTGCAACAGTACAAGACCATTGTAAAAGGAGTTTCTAATTTGGAAGAAGATAGAGACATTTTGCAGCAGGTGGTTTTCACCCACATTGGGTTTCCACCTTATATCTGGTGTTCTTTGATGTGACTGTCTGTTTTTCTTGTTCATGCTCATTGTTTTATGGTACTGATATGCAAAAATACTTCAAAGTATAAATAAGGAAGATTGTTAAAAGGACTAGATACTGATTCCCCCCCCCCCCCCTCTCAGTATTATTGTCAACAAAAACAACTTGAGAGAGCTCCTAAAACTACTCCAAGAAAAAGCGCAACAAACATTGCGTTTCTGTACATTCAAATTTCTACATTTTATAAAAATATGGGTCAAAGATGTGTTGAGAAATGGAAACAAGAAATTCCAGTTTAATTTTTCCTTGAATTAAACTATGAACTAAATTCAAATTCAAATTCTATTCTCACAACAACTTAAAATAGTTAAATTAAGTTTATTAAACTTGCTTAGCTTAGGAAATTCGAGTTGGAAGTCTTTTGGAAGTCATGTATATGTTCTTCCTAATTTGTAGGAGTTCACTGTGAGTTAATTGTGAGTTGTAAAATAAAAGACTCATTTTCATGAGTCAGTTAAGCTAAATTAGTTCTCAAACTGATTGAGAGAACTAATAGTGAGTTAACAGTCAATGGTGACACTAATGAAGTCCACTTGTGCTACTCTAGTTAACTGAATATTTACTGATCAGAACTCATGCATGTCGATTATGAGAAAGACCCAGTTAAGACTAGAGTGTAGGGACAATGTACTATTTGCTTTATATTTTTCTAAGTTGCATTGATAGTGCATGCATTCAGGAACTAATCCTTGAGGGATTGCGCTATTTTTAGAGGCTTTATTTCCATTTAATACAAGCTATCCTCCATAGGAATTACACATTGGAATAGAAACTTGGAGCACTTGTGAATTGGCTAATATTTGGCCTTGAGCTTGCTTATGAATTGGAGATTGAATTTGCTGAGTGCTGGGATTTTTCTCGAGAAAAAAAGCATTGTAATTTCATCTTGATTTTTTTATTAATACAAAATAGATAATGGGGTTTTGAGCTGTTGCTTTCCCCAGATATTTATTATGTTATGTGCCTTTGATTCTCTTCCTCTATTGATTATTGTTTTGTCGATGTTTATGGGCTTCTGCTGTAGCGAGTAGAAGTAGATTCTTGCCTTTTATTTTAGTACATTGCATAAGCTTGTGAATCTACAAGATTGTCTACATGGTATCGCAACAAAATTGTTTTTTGGGCCGAGAATTTGCAGTGAATATCTGAGAATTTATGTGAAAATTTTTCAGAAACAATTTATAGATATGGATTCCTTGAGAAAGATACCCAAATTAAAAGAAAGATGGCCGAATCAGAGTTCAGATGAGGGAGATATTGTTGATTTAAAATCAACACTCTAGAGGAGATTTTGAAGTTTTGAGTTTCTATGTTACAGGTGAAATTTGAATTTGCAATACATACCTCAGGATCGACAGATGACATTCCATGGGTTGAGCCTTGAGTATGCCTTTTAAGGAAGCTCGAATTTCATAGCATGGAGGGACAAGATGGAGGCTATGCTAGAGGACAATGGCTTGAAGGAATTTGTTGAACAAGCAACTCCTAAGCCAACAACTACTGATGCACAAAACTTGGCCGAGTGGAAGAAGTGTGTGGTGAAGGCAAGGCATATAATCCTTGAGGGAGCTCGAGAACATATTGTCTTGAGTCTCCATGGAAAGGAAACCCCGCATGTTATTTGGAAAACATTGAGGAACTTGTATCAGAATAGTAGTGATCAAAGGAAGTTGGCGCTGGAGAATAAACTTCATAAAATCAAGATGGAGAAAGGTGAGACGATTCCAAAGTACTTGACCAAGTACACTCAATGTCAGGATGAACTTGGAAGTGTTGGAATCATGGTTTCCAAGGAGGATATGGTGAGCCTTGCTCTTCTTGGACTCCCAAAGAGTTGGCATAGTTATCAGGACTCTACCAATGGTTGGGAGAAGCTGCCAAATTGGGAATGAATATGGTTGGATTTGATGCAGGATGAGATCAGGAGGAACACTAGGGATGTATCTTCATAAAAGACTGATGATGAAGAGAAATGTGCCTTAGCGATTAAGGAAAGGAAGGGGAAGGTAAAATTTCCCATTCCAAATCATATTCATATCATGTTGGTAAGAAGAAGGACATGGAAAAAGTTAAATGCTTTCATTGTCACAATATGGGACTCTTTGCTACAAATTGTCCATTGAATAAGTCCAAGGAGAAGTCCTCAGGAGGAGCATGGGTGAGGCTTTGGCCTCCTAATTCGAATTGGAGTTTTCCCTCATTGCATGCATGGTGTCTTCAATGATGGGAAGTGTCTGGTACTTAGATAGTGGAGCTTCATTCCACATGAATTTCGACAAAGATTTATTCAGTGAATTGGAGTAGAAAGATCTCAAGATGCATATCAAGATGGGTGATGATGGTAAGTATAGTGTTACTGGTGTGGGCACTATTACATTTTAGAGGGAGCATGTGCTCCACTCAATTTGAAGAATGTTATGCATGTACACAGAATGACGAAGAACTTGGTATCTCTTGCCATGCTTAAGGATAGAGGCTATGATGTGATCTTTTTGAAAGGAAAGGTGTTCCTTCAACACATAGCCATGGGTCAAGTAAAGAAGATAGGGATTCGAGTTTAGAATATCTATAAGATAGAGGTAGAGGATTGTGTTGCCTTGAGTTCAAAAATGGAAAATATGTTGAGTCAAGGTGTAAGCGAGTTGTGGCACAAGCGATTGGGCCACTTGCATCATGGAGCTTTGAAGATATTGCATCAAATCTCTACCAGTCTTCCCAAAGGTATGCTTGAGCAAGTTGATACATAAAAGGTTGTAATTTGGGAAAATACACCAAGTCATCCTTTGGAGATAGAGATAGTCGAGCAGATTCTACTATGGAGAGAGTCCATTTAGATGTGTGTGGACCATTCTCGACAACATCCACAAACAAATGCAAGTATTATGTTATAATTGTTGATGACTATTCTCATAAATGCTGGGTATTTTTTATGCAGAAAAAAGGATGAAACTTTCACAATTTTTTGCGAGTTCAAAGCATTGGTAGAGAAAGAGTTTGGAAAGAAGGTTAAATCACTATAGAGTGATAATTATGGTGAGTATGTCTCCAATGAGTTTAATAACTTATGTGTAGTAGAAGGGATTAAGGGAGAGTTGACGACACCCCATAACCCTCAACAGAATAGGGTTGTCGAGAGGAGGAACATAAGCATAGTAGGGGAAGCAAGGGTGATGTTGCATGATTAGGGCCTACCATTACACTTGTGGGTTAAGGCATGCAACACATCGATTTATGTTCATAACTGTAGCCTATATCAAATACTTGGGATGAAGACACCAGAGGAGGCTTATTCCAGTAAGAGACCAAATGTTGGTCACTTCAGGATTTTTGGGTCATCAATTTATTTCCATGTGACCAAAGATGCACAAAAGAAGCTTGAGCCAACAACAAAGTTAGGGATCTTTGTGGGGTACACTGATACACCCCACAACTATCAGGTGTACATTTTGACTAGTTAGATGACAATGGTTTCCAAGGATATCAGGTTTGATGAGGAGAAGGCCATGCGAGTATCCCTTAAGAGGGAGCTTGAGCTACGTGCAGATGAGGATCCTTTAGCTCCTAAGGTTGAGGGGCCTCAAATTGATGTGGAGCAGCCACATGTAGAGGTTCATAGGGTGGAGACATCCACTCAAGTAGAGTCTTCAAGAGAGGGAAGAAATCTCACTAGAGAGGCTACTAGATTGTTGGATGATGCACTGGAGAATGTGGGAGCACCCTCTTCTCAGCGTAGATAGAGGAGGTCACCAGAGAGGTACATTGGATACATGGCACTTATGGGTGCATGTGTTGTGACAGAGCCATCTTCCTTTGAGGAAGCAGTGTAGTAGCTAGTTTGGGTTGATGCAATGGTGGAGGAGTATGACTCCATAGTTCGAAAAAATGTTTGGGATATGGTCCCAAGACTAAAGAACAAATCAATTGTGAGCTCCCATTGGCTTTACAAGGTAAAGCAAGCTATAGATGGTAGTGTGGAGAAGAATAAGGCCATATTTGTGGCTCGTGGCTTTTCATAGGTAGAGGGGATTGACTATGATGAGACATTTTCTCTTGTTGCAAGGTACTCTTCAATCAGATCTATTTTGGCATTATAAGTATAGATGTGTTGAAAGATCCATCTGATGGATGTGAATACTGCCTTCTTCAATGGAATATTGAGGAAGATGTGTACATAGAGTAGCCCGAAGGTTTTGAAACCTTGGACTGTGATTCACATGTGTGCTGACTCAAGAGAGCGTTGTATGGGTAGAAGCAAGTACCCCATGCTTGGTACAATAGGATAAATAACTACTTCACTAGGTTGGGCTTCACGAAGAGTGAAGTGGATGCGAACCTGTATCACATAGTAGTGGAAGGTAAGATGTTGATCATTATACTTTATGTAGATGCTCTCATATTGATAGGTGATGAGAATCTCATCATATCTTGCAAGGAGGACCTTGCAAGAGAGTTTGAGATGAAGGACATCGGGCTCATGCATTACTTTCTTGGCATGGAGGTATGGCAGGGAGATGGGGAGTTGTTTGTATCTCAGGGAAAGTATTCCAATTTGATACTTAGGAGATTCCACATAGAGAGCAGTAAACCCATGGAGACTCCTCTAGCTGGTAACTGGAGGAAGGAGGATGCTACTTCAGGGGAAGTAGTGGAAGCTACTATTTATAGATAGCTTGTGGGTTGACGCATGTACTTGGTGAACATATGACCAAATAGTTTCTATGCAGTTAACCAACTTAGTCAAGTGATGGTTAGGCCTACCAAGCAGTATTGGAAGGTGGAAAAGCATGTATTGAGATACCTCAGAGGCACTACTCAGTTTGGGTTATGGTACATATGAATAGAGGGAGTGAAGCTTCAAGGCTTCACCGGTGAAGATTGGGCAGGAAGTCCATCCGAAAAGAAGAGTACATCAAGAGGGATATTTAGTATTGGGTTAGCGGTAGTTTCTTGGTACAATAGGAAATAGAGTCGGTTGCACTCAGTTCGACAGAGGTAGAGTGCATGGCTGCAAGTCAGGAAGCATGTGAGGCTATCTAGATGAGGAAGATCTTGGTTGGTTTATTTGGTCAGTATATGGATCCAACAATGATTTATTGCGATAATCAAAGTTGTATTAAACTCTCTGAAAATCCAGTCTTTCATGATCAGTCCAAGCATATTGATATCTGGTATCATCATCTCAGAGATTGTGTATTGAGGTGGATCATGTTGTTAGATTACATTCCCATGGAGGATCAAGATGTTGACATCTTGACAAAGGCATTGTCAATATGTAAATTTGAGTTTCTTAGAGACATGATCAAGGTAGTTAATAATCCATTTCTTGTTGAGAGGGAGTGTTGAGAAATGGCAACAAGAAAAATTCCAGTTTAATTTGTCCGTGAATTAAACTGTGAATCAAATTCGAATTCTATTCTCATAGCAACTTAAAATAGTTAAATTAAGTTTTTTAAACTTACTTAACTTAGGAAATTTGAGTTGGAAGTCTTTTGGAAGTCATGTATATGTTCTCCCTACTTTGTAGGAGTCCAATGTTAGTTAACTGTGAGTTGTAAAATAAAAGAATCAGTTTCATGAGTCATTTCAGTTAAATTAGTTCTCAAACTGATTGTGAGAACTAATAGTGAGTTAACAATCAGTGGTGACACTAATGAACTCCACCAGTGCTACTCTAATTAACTGAATATTTACTCATCAGAAACTCATGCATGTCGATTTTGAGAAAGACCCAGTTGAGACTAGAGTTCAGGGACAATGTACTATTGTTTTAGATTTTTCTAAGTTTCACTGATAGTGCATGCATTCAGGAATTGATCCTTGAGGGATTGCACTATTTTTAGAGGCTTTATTTCCCTTTAAATACAAGCTATCCTCAATAGGAATTACACATCGGAATAGAGACTTGGAGAGCTTGTGAATTGGCTAATATTTGGAATTGAGATTGCTTATGAGTTGGAGATTGAATTTGCTGAGTGTTGGGATTGTTCTTGACAGAACACGCATTGTAATTTTGTCTTGAATTTCTAGATTAATACAAAGCAGATAATGGGGTTTTGAGTTGCGGATTTCCTCGTATATTTTGGGTTATGTGACTTTGATTCTCTTCCTCTATTGATTATTATTTTCTCTATGTTTATGGGCTTCCCCTGTAAAGAGTAGAAGTAGATCCTTGTCTTTTGATTTAGTACATTGCATGAGCTTGTGAATCTACAGGATTTTCTACAAGATGAGTTGACATTTTTTAATCCATAATACCTGTTACAAAAATGTTTTTGTAGATAATGTTGTTTTGGAGAAAAACCTCTCTCATTTTTTTGAAACTCATTCCCATATTATCAGAATTCGTGCCACAAAAGAATGGCTAAAATATGCAATTAAATATTTTTGAAAAATAAGCTTGAAATCTCACTACATATATCCCAAATCATAACACCTATGCATAAACTAAAGGAAATTTTTGTTATTTGGTGTTTTTTTTGACAAAAACTTTTTCACTTTTGCAAACTTCATGTCCATTACTTCATAAACTAAATTTTCAGTAAAATTATCCCTGTGTGCATAAAATGAACTCAAAACCCTAAAAACCATGCCAATCACCTTCTTCTGAATTTTTTGGTCTTTGATGTTTCTCTGGTACAAAAGATGTAGACTTACCCTTTGAATTGACATGGAATGCAAACAAAGGTATGAGGAAGTGCTACTCACGGGAAGGGATTTGTGAAGGGGAAATGATAGGACTATGTGAAAAGATGACCATGATAACTAATAGGACTGATATGACCCCATGGAAGACTTGGACAATCATAACTATGACATAAATACTCTCTAACCCATGAATTTCGAGTTATGACACTTTAATAGGGAAATAATGACTTGATGACTCAAAAGACCCATGAGAATTTGAGTTTCAAAATCACAAGCATATGTAGCTAGGGCATCTGCAACAACATTCTATCTACTAGGAATGACAACCAAATTGTACTCATAAATTTTTTGTAGACAATCTAGGACAACATTACCGTAGGCCCGCATTCAGGGGTGCTTTTTATGGTACTCACCATTGATCTATTTATAATTAATTCTGAATCTCTATAGACTTCTATCCTTTTGGCCCCTGACCTTTTCAAGGCCTGTAAACCCAAAAGGAGTGCCTCATACTCAGCTACATTATTAGTGCAATCAAAATCCAACTTGTAGGAAAACAACTTGGTCTTTCCAATTATTGGTATGATTATCCACACACTTGCACCAACACCTTCTTTTCTCGCTGTTAGAGTCGGTCTAGTTATCCCTCCATCAGAGAAGTATTCATTGAGGAACCGAGATGTGCCTATCAATCCCATTCAGAAAAGAAAGGAAGCTACAACACCAAAGATGGATTCACCGACACCACCGAAGAAAGGAAAGGAGACAATTGATCCTACAACTAGCAAGATATCAATAGCAGAAAAGACAAATCAGGCAACTATAATCAAAGATAGGAGAGAAATTCCGGCCAAAGAAGTCGAAAAAGTTTCAGCATTTAGTTTGGAAAATGAAATTTCCAAATTAAAAATATCTATTCCTTTGACTGAAATCATGAAAAACAGCAACTACCGAGGTCAAGTCTCCAAAATTCTGAACTTTGATCCCATGCTTGACACGGTGAACGTTGAAGATGATCAACCTGAATTGATCTTTGGGCCAGCATTGGATGGCCAGTCCCCTGATAGTGATGTTCCTCCCTTTTATATTAGTTTGAGATTGCATGAATATGTCTTGCATAATGCCATGTTCGATTCGGGTGCTTCACACAATTTGATGCCAAAGGCGATCATGGAGAAGCTGGGGTTAGACATAACAAGGAAATATCATGATTTATACTCATTTGATTCCAGCCGTGTGAGATGTATCGAGCTCATCAAATATTTGGTTGTTAGCTTAGACCAAATCCCGGCGAAAAATGTCTTGATGGATGTGGTTGTGGCAGAAATTCCTCCACGTTTTGGTATGCTACTTTCGAGATCTTGGGAGCTAAGTTGAAGGGTACTCTACAGTTAGACTTTTCTTATGCCACAATTCCAGTCTTCGGTCAAATGAGAAAGCTATATCGAGAGAAAAAGATGAAATATATGATAACTAGTAAAGAGAAGCCGATCAATCATCCTGTAAATTATGTACATACAGATTTGGAGTCGTTTGTTTTATTTACTGATAGTTTTAATGATCTAGATAGTCAGTTAGTTCAAGCGGAAGATATACAAGAGATCACTGAAAATTTCAGAGCAATACTACAAAAGGAAAGAGGAGAAAAGCAAGCTATCATGGAACAAACAGCTGATGAAAAGGGGCAGCAAACAAAAAAATCAGAGGAAGTACAATTTCAACACTTGGAAGAGGATGAAGATGGTCTTTGGACCATGGATTTCGATGGCGCGATAGGTAGTGATGATGCTGGTATTGGTGTGTGGATTCGAAGTCCTTTTTCTTCTCAAGACAAAGTTCCAAGCAAGGTGAGAGTGTGTTCCTATAAACTAGCATTTGATTGTTCAAATAATGAGGCGGAATATGAAGCTCTCATCACTGGCCTAAAGATTCTTAAGAAACTAAAATCAAAGAAGATTGCGGTCTATGGTGATTCCGAGTTGGTAATAAAACAAGTTAAAGGTGAGTTTAAGGCCAAGCATCCTCGTATGAGAGCATATCAAAATGCAGTCTTAGATATTTTGAAGTTGTTTTCAGACCATACCTTGACATGTGTGTCGCGCATACAAAATAGTGTTGCTGATGGACTTGCTAAGGCAGCAAGCAATTTAAAAATTCCAATGAATTCTAGTAACAAATTCAAGATTCATGTGAAGCATCGTCCCACTGTTCCGGACAATCAACGTTCTTGGCAAGTTTTTCAAGATGATGAAGAGATCAATGAGTTTATGCAAAATAAGGGTAAGTTCAAGGATTCCTCAATAGATACTGAAAATGATAATGGTATTGAAAATATACAAATAAGTCAAATGGACATGCTGCAACTTAAGGAAAACATTATTCCTAAAGGATTGATTCCTTTAGAGGAGCTATTTGACCAAGATGATGTGGCCCGCAAACCAACATTGAGACCAACTGAAAAAGGGTGTTGAAGAGGTAAAAACTGGGACAGCTAAAAATCCCAAGATGGTTAAGCTATCAAGGTCATTGTCACCAAAGGTAAAAGCTGAATATATGAAATTGTTGTCTTTATTTTCTGATGTATTTGCATGGGATTACTCAGATCTTAAAACATATGATACAAATATCATTCAGCATACTATTCCTATTAAGCCAAATCAGAAGCCTTTTCGTCAAAAGTTGAGGAGAATCAATCTAAAGTTGCTGCCATCAATTGAGAAAGAGGTAAACATATTGTATAAGTCAGGAATCATTGTGCCTATCCGATTTTCAGATTGGATATCAAACTTGGTGCCTGTAAGAAAGAAGACAGGTGAGATCCGTTTATGTATTGACTTCAGAAATTTAAATAAGGTTTCCTTAAAGGACAATTATCTGCTGCCCAAAATGGATCATATATTGTAGCGAGTAGTTGGAGCATCAAGGATGTCACTACTTGACAGTTATTCAGGTTACAATCAGATTTTAGTGCATGAAGATGACCGTGACAAGACAACGTTCACCACTCCATGGGGAACATTTCATTATGCAAAGATGCCATTTGGTTTGAAAAATGCAGGAGATACCTTTCAACGTGCAATGGACGTGGCTTTCGCCAATGAGAAAGATGTATTTTTAGTTTTTTATCTTGATGACTTAACCTTGTTTTCAAATTCTGATGAGGAACATTTGTATCATTTGAAATTTGTTTTCGTAAAGTGCAGAAAATATGCAATCTCATTGAATCCGAAAAAGAGTCTTTTTGCCATGATGAGGGCAAACTCCTTGGCCACATCATATCTAAAGATGACATTCGTATTGATCCAGCACGAGTTGAAGCCATTCAGCAAATTGAACATCCCTGGAACAAGAAAGAAATTCAGTCCTTCAATGGCAAATTGAATTTTCTACGTCGCTTCATTCCAAATATAGCAGAGCATCTTAGAGAGATCACAAGCATGCTCAAGAAGGACAGCCAGGTAAAGTGGACCGAAGAGGCGGTTAAATCATTTAATTTAGTGAAGTTAGCTCTTTCTTCAGCTCCTATTTTGATCAGCCCCGACTACACTCAAGACTTTATTTTGTTTTCATTTGCTTATGAGCACACTTTGGCAGTTGTACTAATGCAGAAGAGAGAAGGTGTAGAAAAGCCCATTGCTTTTTTCAGTCGCATTATTAGAGATGGATGATTGAAATATAACATCATTGAGAAGCAAGCACTTGCGCTTGTAAAGGCCTTGAAAGATTTCCGTGTGTACATATTGCATTCCCATATTCTAGCTTATGTTCCTAATGCAGCAGTTAAAGATATTTTAGTACATGCAGATCCAGAAGGGAGAAGCGGTAAGTGGATTGCTGCATTGTTAGAGTATGATGTTGAAATTAAACCCACCAAGCTGATCAAAGGTCAAGGACTCGCCAAGCTAATGGCTCAAACAAATCTGCAAATCCTAGACATAAATTTGATTGCTGCCATGTCTGATGAAGATGAGGAGAACCCATCCATTCAGGTATTTGAAATGTTTCTTTCTTCTCCTTGGTACGCTGATATTTTATATGTACTTCAGCATTTATCTTCACCTCCTGGAATGCCAAGAAATAGAAGTAGAACATTGAAATTGAAGGCTACCAAATTTTGCATTCTCGATTCAACATTGTTTTGGAAAGACCCTGATGGAATGTTATTGAATTGTTTGGTAGAGGAGGAAGCCCAAAGAGTCGTGGAAGACTTTCATAGAGGGGACTGTGGAGGTCATTTGTTTTGGAAGACCATGGCAAACAAGATTCTAAGAGCAGGCTATTATTGGCCTTCATTATTTTTAGATGTATATAAGGTTGTTAAAAATTGTCACGAATGCCAAAATTTTCAAGGAAAGCAGAAGCTCCAGCCTTTGCTTCTCAAACCAATTGAAGTCAGCGCACCTTTTCAGCAGTGGGGATTGGATTTCATTGGTGAAATTCATCCGGCATCATCAGGACAAAATCGATGGATATTGACGGCCACAGACTATTTCACAAAATGGATTGAAGAAATTCCTACTCGACAAGCTACGTATGCGGTAATTATTTCTTTTCTTGAGACCAATATTTTGTCACACTTTGGATGTACAAGTAAGTTAATCATGGATAATGCAGCAGTGTTTAAGTCAAAAAGGATGATTGAGTTTTGTTACAAGTACAATATTAGCTTGGGACATTCAACCGCATACCACCCTCAAGGAAACGGATTGGCAGAGTCATCTAATAAGTCCTTGGTCAATATCATTAAGAAATTGTTGGAAATCAGCAAAAAGGGCTGGCACCATAAGTTGATAAATGCACTATGGGCTGATAGGGTGAGTAAGAAAAATTCTATTGGTATGTCTCCTTTCGACTTGGTGTACGAAACAGACACAGTTTTTCCTACTTCACTTGCTGTCCCGGTAGTCAAATTGCTTCAAGAAGTGGGTAGTGAAGAGGATCCTATGCAGAGAATGATTAATCAAATGATCCACTTACAACAGACATGGGAGGAGGTATTTCAAAACACTTGCAAGTTGTAGGAGCACATCAAAAAGATTTATGACCGGAAAGCAAAGGTAGACACATTTAAGCTAGATGAGGTAGTTTTGAGATGGGATGCTCGACATGAAGACAAGGGAAAGCATGGTAAATTTGAAAATTTATGGAAGGGTCCTTACAAGATTGCAGCATATCACGGCCAAAACTCTTTCCTTCTCAAGGAGATGAATGGAGATGAATGTCCTGGAGGGCCGATTAATGGTCGATTGTTAAAGAGATACTACTTTTGAGTACTTTTCTACTCATTTCATCATCATTGTGCATATCATTTTACTTTGGTTCTATTGCACATGTACAATAACTTATCATCTTCAATTTGGGGCCCGAGGTGAAGGCTATAATTCTGAAAATGAACGTTAGTTAGTCTGAGTTTGTCAAGTCAGTTGTCTAAATCTTTTAGTTTCGAGTCTAGTTTGGTCAAAGCAGTTTTTGGTTTTTCAGTCAAATTCTCAAGATTTTGTGTCGGAATAATGACTCCATCACCCAATGGATGAAGGCACTATCTAGCTCTTACAAAGATCAGCAGTTCTTGGCATCTCCAAGGAGCTACCATCCCCATTGGAGCCAATGTTAGAGTCGGTCTAGTTATCCCTCCATCAGAGATCAAAAACTCTTTTTTGCATTTCATGTTTTAGGTGTCCCATTCGTTTGATCAGTTGCATTTCGTTAGGCATACCATAACTCTGATGGAGTGGTTGTGTGTCACTCATTCCCCTCGTGCTTGGCACTGCTAGTTCAGGTTTATTCATTAAAATAAAGTTTTCCAAGGTCATTCACAATCATGTTTTAAATTTTGATGTTTTAGGTCTAGGGTTGAGTCATTTTTTGTCTTGCAAAGTATTAGGAGACCAGCAGGCCAGAGGGATGTCTTTGATAGATCATCATTTCAATAATTTTCATTATTGTACAGTGAATTAGGACTTCTCTTTCAAAACCCGTTTTGAAGATAAGTCGCCTTCTCCATTTTTGTAAGAAATTGTCAAAATTTTCAATCCTTCAAATGTTCAAGTGCAGCCTTGGTCTCCTTTGCCAGAGCATGCTACAGCTATCCCTGCAAACAAAAATCAACAAAGAGCTTCAGTCCAAACCTCAGAAAAGCAAAAGGAAATCAAAAAGCATCATTGTATTAATAGACCAAAAGTGAAAGTGCCAAACTTTACAAAGTGGGTTTTGAAGTTAATTTATTCAAATTAGATATTTTGTGGGTGTATATAAAGTGAAACAAGTCTCTTGCTTCACCACATATCATAGCAAGAGCATTGTCAAGATTGGAGGGCGAAAAAACCGAGTTTCAAACCCTAGAGGCAGAGTGAAGGTGCGCGCTACGCATAGGATTAGTGCGCTACGCACTGGGTGGTGCGCTACGCATTGGGCGCGCACATCCTGTGTAAATTAACACAGGCACTACGCACAGGGAGGTGCGCTACGCATACAATTGGCGCGCTACGCATCCATTCCAGTGCTATGTTTTGTGCCTAAAATTTATCAGATCACCTCGGCAACTACAAGTAGGTGTCTTCTTTGACTCAAGCATCAAGTTGAATGGTGTTTAATGTGTATTTGAAAGAAATGCAAGTGATGTTGGGTTTAAGAAAATAAATCAAACCCTAGGCCCTTATTGAAACTTTGTATAGGGTATTAAAAACATTGTAAACATTGTAGACAACAGCACTTCATACCATAGCATCTTTGTGATTGTTTTTATGCCCAAATATACCAAACAAAATACCTATTATGGCAGAATGTTTATGATGCTTCAACTGGTTTTTTGAGGATACATTGAAATTGAGATTTCTTCACACCTACAGCATACACATTGCAGTCCTCCTATTGCACCTATTTTGTTCTCAAAACCATGTCAGATATAGAGTCATCTTATGAGCAAGAAAATGAAAGTGATTCCACCACAGAGGGAAATGTACCACAAAGACCTCGTAAAGGTGGCAAAGGTGGTAAACATCTGAGAGAAGAACCCACTTCTATGGTACAATTGCAGGTTTTCTCACTTGCCATGGATTGATTTCGCCACCAGTCATGCTATCATTTTTGTGAGCTAATTTCACAGTTTCAGCATCATCATGAATTAGCTCACTTGTTTGTTCTCCATTTACATGATGGCCAGGTGAACCTTGCTGGAGTTAATTTCATTTTGTCACCAGAAACCATTGCAGAGGCCACGGGAATTCCGAATATCGGGGAGCAATGGAATAAGCGTCAGCAGCTAGAGAAATCATATTATGAGGCATATATTAAACCAGGGTATATAAGGCACTTGAGTAGAGTTTTTCCTTTCCACTACCTGAATGATCGGTTTGCACCTTTGCTGAAACTTATCATCCGATATTTCAGTTGTGAGGGCAGATTCTCACGTCTTTATGCATATCATGTCCGTTTATTGATGCATTTTACAAGGGTGCGCCTGATGAACATCCCATATTTTATGTTTCGCAACATAGAGAGGATGGTGCCTTTAGTGAAAAAGTAGAGCCCAACACAGCAGCACAGGAGCATATACCATTATGCATTGATCAAAATCATGGTGATTCATCAGCTGACACAACAGGGCATTACATGGGAGGATTTTATTGCTCGTGACCTTTTCACAACACCTCAGCCACCACTAGAGTTGCTTCATGATGAGGGAGGGACTTCACAGCAGCTTGAAATTCCCGAGACCGAGCATGTTGATGCTCCCGTATATGTGACATATCAGAAAGGCCACAAGGCCTTATTTGCAGCCGCACGACGAGTACTATCTACACCTGGGGTGGAAGGGGTCTCGTTGACACCATCAGCAGAGCGAGTATTATCTCCACATCATGTGGAAGGGGTCTTGCTTCCATCTACAACACAGGTATAGAGTCAGGACAGGGGAAAGAGACCCATGGTTGATGAGGGTCCTTCGGGAGGCCAGGACATAGATATCATTGATGTTGATGCTAGCTCTCCTAGTTCCGAGCTAAAAGAGATTATTCGAGAGCAAAGGGCCGAGAATGAGTCACTACAAAAGAAATTGTAGATGGATAAATGGGTGATCAACTACCTAGAGCAGCGCAACAAGCAGTTGGAAGATGAGCATGAACTTTATGAGCTGCAGAAGATCCGCAAAGACTGGGAATTGGCCCGAAGGAGACCCGGTGATTTGACACTTATTGATAGGGAATCAATGCTCATCCGGGTCAACAATCATCTGGAGAAGTTGTTGGCGAAGGAAAATAGGGACAAGGACATGCTTCGTCACATGAAGACTCACTATTGGGCTCGCATGCATGTTTGCAAAGCGAGAATCAAGGTCCTCAAAAGGCGTTTGAGCAAAGTACAAAAACGACACAAAAGGCCTGATCCGCTTCGAGTTTTGGCCGAGGCTTCACTCATTGAGCATGATACATTATGGAGGGTCTTCACTCCAATTTTGGGCACATTTGGAGAAAATTTTGTCATTTCAAAAATTTTGGCTTAAGAAACAGGTTTTTGGGTTCTACGCTTAGCGCGCAGTGCGCTACCCTGAAGATGGGGAGGTCCAATTGACAAATGGCTTGTAGTTTTGGATTTTTCATGAAGAAATAAACTTGTACAGTCATTTCCAAGGAATTCCATCAAGTTCTGGATGGTCAAAATGTCCAAAAACATCATGAAAACCACCTTGCTGCCACCTTTTCCAACTACAGGTAGTACCTCTGGGAGAATTCAGTTTTGAGAGGGCAAATGAGCTCCAAATTGGAAAAATTCACTTGGGTTGGAAAGTAGACATCCCGGCCTTTCCAACTAGCTATCATGAGCTCAATTTGGATGTCAAGAAGTGCTCCAAACACAGGCTCAAAGGGGCACTACGCATAGGGATCAGGGGCGCTACGCATACAATTTTTGGCCCAGATTTTCACCTTCAGCTCAGGAATTCGGCTAGTTTCTACCAATTTCACTCTTTGATGTAATTTTTCACTCAATATGATGTAATTTGATGTATGTAAGGTAACATGGCACTTATCTACCTTCTTCTAAATGATTCATTCACAAATTAGCAAGAAATCAATGTAATGAATCAGTTTCCTTCTTTTTAGAGGCAGGTTGTTTGGTCATCTAGATTCTTGCTCCATGTTTAGAATTTGTTCAAACTACTCCGAGAAGGAGGATCTCAACCCCTAGAGGTTAGGGAATGAGGATAGCTTGGTCTATATATGTAAATTTTCATTCAGTAGCAGGTTGAACTCTTGGGATAACTTGAGACTATATTGTACATATCTTATCAGCATTTTTGGCAAAGGAAAGACCAGGGTTTTGCAGCACTATTTGGGATCCATGTGGCTTTATGTGTTGATGGTGTGTTTCTCTAAGTACTTGTAAGTTGTGTATTTGCATCATTATCTCTATTGAATATTCTCTTATTAAGCAAATGAAGTGTTAAGGTAGAATCCATGAAATTGCTATGCTCTGCCTTTAAATTTGTTTAATATTCTATATTTTCTTCAGTTTAAGGAGAATCCTTGAGACCCCTTCCTCTCCTTAGCCCCTCACCGGTCTAATATATCCATCTCACCTGCTTTAAGGCATCAAAACAATTGCCTATCTTGCCCCAAGTGGACCTCTGCAAAAACTGTGCCTCATCCCCGCACCTAAAATTGCCTTTCCCTTGATTTCAACAAAATCATAAAAAAATCAATTCTAAACTCTTTGTACTTCATACCTAGCCTAAAATTAGTCATCAATTCAGTCATCTCGAGCCTTTTCAATTATCTTTTTCCGAGTTAGACCCGGAGAGAGCCCTCTCCTGTCCTCGTTGGGCTAGCTACGAGGCTGAGCGTGGTTTGATGTGGCCTTGAGTCTTGCCTTATTTCAGCCTAAGGCAGATTTGAGCGCTAACACTCGCTACACCATCAAAATGCATACTCCAAAGGTATTGTTCCCATTCTTCTTCACCTACCTTGGCCTTCAACTCTTTGATTTTCTTATCATTTGTCTTGCTATCTTGTTTCTTATCTTCCCCTTCCCTCAGTTCTGATATAACAACTAAATTTGTCTTATCCTATTTGGGACACCTAGTGTTGAACAAGATGAAAGAAGCTAAATTAGAGTAAACTGCATAAATAGGGTGATCGATAGGATTTTTTTAGTTGCTAATAATGTATTGCATCAATGGTTCTCAGTAAAGTCTCCTAGTTTTTCCACCAAAAACTGAAACAATGATGTATGACATGTCGGTTTGCACTTCCCCTTGCAGATTCACTATCCATGACCCGGATAAGAGAATTCCAAACTTAGGAGGTATTTATGCCACTACAATATCCATCACCATGCTCTTGGAAGGAATTTTAGTCAGGGAAACTGCTAAGTCTTTTATTAGTCCCAAACACTTCACTTTTATAGAATCAAAAGAATACAAATCTTTATATGATTTAGTGATATCAAGCCCAAGCCTTTCCATGATTACCTTCGGCATCAATTTATGGGAAGCCCCTGGGTCAATTATAACATTATGAAGAATTTGATCATGTACATTTAGGCTTAGGTAGAAAGGAGGCAGTTCACCATCCTGTCCCTTGTCATCAATATTTGGTCCAAATATGATGGCGGGATGATCATCAGTTACATTGATAGTATCAAAAGTCTTCTAAATCTTCAAAGCCTTTAAAATCTAAACCTTGTACTGATCATTATGTAGTAGCTCACCTAGAGGATTTGAAATCTTGATTTTAGCAAGTTCAATTTCAAAATTGAAAGGATTCTGCATTTTATTTTTATCCTTAGGGGTTGGATCTTTCTTGTCAACATTGTCTCTAGTAGAGTCACCCTTACTTTGAATGATACTTCTTGGTGCATCCTTTTTATGGTTGCTACTACCTGGTACATCCTTCTTTGGACTACTGGTTGCTACATATTTATTTTCGGAACTGTTCCTAACCTTTTTACTTATTAAATTGTATTGCCTTTGGACTTGCATGATGGCATTTTGGTAACCCATTTTATACTCTTCAGATTCAACCATCATGATATCATATTAACACTGAGTAAACAACATTTCTTCTTCTTTTTTCATGAGGTTTTCAAACTTCTCTTGGTATTTTTTAGTCAAATAGATAATTTTCTATCTATCATTGAAAAAGTGGATTTGGTCCTTAGTTGCTTGTTCATCTTCCTCATATTGATGTTGTGCATAGTTCTGTTGGAAAGGGGGTCTCACCTACTGTTGTTGTTGTTCTAGACCCTTTTATTCCCTTTTCTTAATCTAGATCTGTGGCTGCCTCCTAAAGTTTGGATTATGAATTTGTGGACCTCCTTGAGGTTCTCTAGTAACAACTCTATTTGACTGTTTATATTTTCCATCATTTTCTCCATGGTATTTACTAATGTATCCGACTTTTCATCAGATGAGATAGAAGGTTTTTCTGTAATGGTTACTTTCCTCTCTAACTTCATCTTAGACTTATATAACAAAATGTTTGCTTCCACACTTACTGTGTTGCTCTGCGTGTCTTCAAGTGTTACAAGGTGCCTTTCTCTTAATTGGTATGCCATCTTTGGATCAAAACCATTATGGTAGTGGAGTAAGACTAATCCGAGAGGGGGATTTATATTTGCTGTAATGGAGTTATATACCTTGTTGAAAATTCTTGGACTGTCTCATAAGGCTACCTTTTAAACTATCATATTCAACAAGGATCGATAAGGGGTTCTTTTGCTCACTCCATCTTGCAATGAAAGCATCCTCAAGTTCTTGATAAGTAGCAAATGTTCCAAATCTTACACTTCTAAACTATTTTTTCACTTCCCCAGAGAAAATATGTGCAAAAAAACTCATCTTGACATCCTCGTGATTGACCTCTTCAATATCCACAAAATCATTGACTTTATCTACATGTTTTCTGGTAGTAGTTTCACCAATGCCATCATACTGAGGGAATATTTGACCACAATTATGAGGCAAGTCATGTAACTAAGAAAGTAAAATAAAAGAGGCATACCTAGCTTCCATGGTTGATGTTTGAGTAGATGATGAGCTTGTTGTGGTAGTAGTTGATATGGATGAAAAAGGGGACAAGAAAATAATTTGTTGAGTAGTAGTTATAGTAGGTGATGCATAAATAATAGATGTTATGGGAGTTGAGCTAAGAGGTGGACTTAAAGAAACTGTAAAAGAATATATAGCATATGTAGATACAACAAATGAAGTAGAGGCGATAGATGAGAGAGGGATTGTGTACTAGAAGGTGGATGCCTTTTCAGTAGTTTGGTGGAACTTATTTACTAAACCCTCAAGCTTTTGAAACTGATATAATACAATTCCATCAAACTCACTGGTATCAAACTTTGGATGTGAGATATAGGGTCTCAATATTGATTCATCTATGACAAATTCGGGAACAAAAGACTCAGACTTAAGCCTAAAAATAGAGTTTTCAGAAGACAAATTGAAATTGATGTCTTAAACTATAAACAAACCTTTAGGTAGAGAGTAGGACCTTCCAAGGGGAATATTACTCCCTTGAATTTCTTCGGGAATTCTCTTTTCCCTAAGTAGCTTTTCAGGATTGTTTACAATTTCATGAGGATTTGGGTCAAGATGTTGCCTAGTGTATCTGGTTGAAGCCATATTTCCTCACATAACTTCACATGAAGTTGATCAAAACACATTTTTCAAGGTGATTTTTCAGCCTATTGATGCCTAGCAACCTATCACCCATAGGGCTAGGATATAGTTCTCAAAATGATAAGTCTTCCCAAGGAAAATTTGACTTTCAGTCCTCGACAATGACGCCAGAATATTAGCACCCTAAAATTGAACCTCTAGGCTAGAAAAAAGGTTTACAGGGGTAAGCACGAGCCTATTTTAGCTATAAACTGTCTCTTTCCAACCAGAGGGGATTCTCTCACTCAAAATAATGTCAAAATGTGAAAACAATAAGGCTTAAGGACATAAAACAGACGCCATATTTGTAAAATAAAAATAGGACCCAATGATGGTGCTGAAAAAACCTAGGAGGAAGAACCACTGGGCATGTATTCATAATCTAGATCTTACACAAAATTATCATAGCTTGATGAATCACTCATGGAAATAGAGGCAAGGCAGGCATGACTTCAAGTTATTATATTTGTCATAGTATAGTGGTAGAAAGAGACTTTCATTACATTCAAAGCACCTACTTGTGAGTGAGTTTTGAACATATCTTGGAAATACATAAAAATATATTCAATCACATGAAATAGAGCATGACTAACAAATGAATTAACTAGAAACACGTACCTTTGATCAAATATCAAGAAGAAGAACAATTTATCATAAAGGAGCACCTAACCGAGGGTGAATTCCAACATAGTTTTAGAAAGGAAATAAAAGCATTCAGAGCACCAACAAATATGAATTCTAAATTACTTATATCCAATTTAGAGGTGAATATTTAACATTTAAATGGAAAAGATAGAGAACAAACATACACATAAGAAGGGAAACAAAGAACTTGAATATCACACCACAGGAATCTCTAGTAAAGTGTTGAATGTTTTGCATTGATAATTTTATATTCAAAAAATAAAAGCACATACACATGCCCCTTTTCTCCAAATTCAATTTTTTTTTTTATATTTTTCTTCCTAAATACAATTAGGAATATTTTCTTGCATGAAAAATAAGAGACCAGATAAAATGTATCTTCTGTCGGCTAAGAATATAAAGACAAACTTAATCTTGGAAACATCATATTAAAATCTTAACAAAAAACTTAACAACATAAAGCTTAAGAAGATCAAAATTATCCATATATCCATCCCTATCTTGATCACTAACAACCTATCGTGATCACTATCATAACTATAAAAGGTCCAAAAATAACCAAAATACAAAAGCATGCGTAAGTGATAAGTTGCGCACCAGTGTGCAGTAGACTTCTAGCTCAGTATGATTACAAGATGTACTGGATGAAATCGATATGATGGGTACATTGAAAATGGTGATGTGTTGGAGTAGGACCCACTAGATGCTTCCTTCTACGCGTGCAGACCTCAAAAATGCCTAGTTAGCACTTGCACACCAGAATTCAAATTCTGAGTTTGTTTGATATTTCCCACTCCAAAACATTGTGCCATCCAGTAATCCATCACGTACACTTTATAACTCCTAGCATGCATCAAAACTCCAAAAAATTTCATAGTTTCATAAAAAAAACCTTTTGTGATTGTAGAATGAGCCCTTGGCTACATAATTTTTTTACTTTTAGTAGGATGGAACAAAGTATGTAATAGAAAATGAGTAAATTCACTAAAGATACCAAAGCTACCTCCTCCTCTTCTTGTTAGATGACGATTTGGTTCCTTTGTTGAATGTTGTTTGACTTCTTTAGATGGCTGCGCTACTATGGGAAGATTGATAAGTAACTGCGACTGTTTGATTTTCTTAAGTTGCCTCCTAGACCTTTCCAACTTTTGTTTCACCAGCCTCGATCCTCTCCTCATAATTATATTCTTGTGTAATAGTTCTTTATTTATCTATGTAGGGGAAGAGTCCATTTTAGGACTACTTTGGCTTTGTCAATTGTGTCAAGAGATTCTGCAACCCGAACATCAGCTTCTGAGATAGTATAATTGATGGCCCTCTTGTAAATTTCACTATTTCTCTGTTATCTAATCAACTTGCCATTGGGAGACCTCAATCTCCTCATATTACCTCTGATACTCCTTCCATTCATCAAATTATGGCTTCTCTTTTTATGGAAGGGTATCTTTCATCTGCTCTTTCCTTTTGGTTGCTGACCTTATTGTAGGCTTCCTTAGTTTCACATTGGGTCCTCTTACCTCCTCTACATCAATCACCTATTTTCCTTTATCTTGGATTGTAGGCTTAGGATGCCTCCTGAATAAGTCACTTTATTTATGTTGGGATTCTTTTCTTAATGTGTGCCTAAGCTCTTATTTTTCCTTCTACAAATAGGAAATGTTAAGATGAGCCTTAGTAAGGGTGTCCTACAACTTTGTAGTTTCAAGGTATTTTTCCTCCATTTGAACATATTTCTCATCCTCGACACCTTATTCTGGTATATCCCCTAGGAAATCAATGGTCTTTTGAGAAGTTGGCTCCGGAATCAACTGCTTTGTAGAAAATCTAGTCCTCGACCTATGTAGAAACTATGCTTCTTCATGTGCCACTTGGATCTTGCCTTTCCCTTTTCTAGCTACTTTCTTATCCCTCATTGATTCCTTCATTGGCTCTTCAGCTTTAGGCTCTTCAACTGCTTCCATAGGAGAAATGTTTGTATGAGCCAACAATCCTGAGTTTGACAAGAAACCATCCCAGACATTTTCCTTTTCTCTAACTCATGCAAAACTAACAATTTGATTAGTGCAACGTGGGATAATATAGGCATGTGTTTCTCTCCCTTGGACTAAACGCTTTTTTCCATCTTTCCTAAGATTTTAAACAGGTAATAGGTTAATTTTAGGCTCCTCTTTCAAGGGAAGTGCATACACAACCTAATGTGATACTGATACACTTTGCTGAAGTGGACTTCACATGTAAAATAGCTCTTTATTACCTTCAAAAATTGGCTGTAGTGATTCAAAAGGTAGCTTCTTGGGAATGTAGTGTCATATTTGTCCTTGTACCAAGGTTTTTAAAATTCTTTAAAATGTGAGTCATTCAACTCCTTTCCTTTGAACAAGCTTTCACCATTTAAGGGAATATTTTTGGCTTGAGAAATAGTTTATTTAGACATAGTAAATTCTAAATCTCCAACTTTGACCTTATCACATTCAAAATTTAGGGCAAACATACTAGCAAGATGGAAATGGTGGCCATGTGTTTGAAATTTCTCATAGAAGGCTATGAACCCTATATTTTTGAATTCCACTCAGATTGTAGGGTCAGAGTTCACCATCTCTAAACTTCTAGGCTCAACAAAAATTACATCTCCTCCCTTTGTTTGCCTTTACTCCTTGGGCTTTCGATTTGGTTATAAAAATTGCAATACAAAATTTCAACCCTCATTTCGTGGCATACACCAAGTATGTGGGCAAATGGTTAACTAACATTGCGATGGAGGGATGACATCATGATGAGGAATAACAACTAACCATGAATTCACAAAGGTTAAATAATTTTGGCTTTTGATGCCCTGACAACCATTTTTTACTTGCCAGATCATAAAATCGGTCGCATGCAAAGGGAATTATGCCAATTAATAGGAACTTCGATAAATGGGCTATGCACAAACACACCTCAACTCATACAAACTCACACATAAACCTTGAGTATTTCAAAATTTCTTAAACATAGACCAAACGATAGACATGGTTTGTGCAGCGAATGCACACAATGTTTACTAATCAATGTCTAATTGATTTTATGAGAAGAACTATGGCTAGAAAGGTATGTTTCCTACCTCATAAAATAGGAAAAGATCGATTGGAAGCAATGGGAGACTATAATTTGACCTCTGCAAGGGGCTTGAAAAGGTTGGGCAGTAACTGCGCAAAGACTTTGTAACTTAGGATTTGCACAACTGTTGTGCAACAAACTTCTCCTACTTCAAATACCTTGCCTTCAAACCTCTGGCAAGTTGATTTCAACCTTGTTCTGTGTAACCTTTCGAACCTTCTCAAAGTGCAAACTATGAAATGGAGAGAGAATGAGGGCAACATGAACAAAAAATTGAAAATGTGCACCTCATATGTCTTTTTTTGGTCATGGGTGTAAACTTTGGGTAAAGGGTTGTAATAATTATGAATTATGAATTATGAATGATGATATCGAGTTGTGGATTTAAGGGGATGTAATTAAATGATGATGAGAGGTGATTTGAGGGGGTGTATATGATGGTAAATGTAAATGAACCCAATTATGAAGGTGAGTTATGAATGGAAGGGGTATATGGAAAGAGTATATGAAAGGGAATTATGAATTATAAATGGTGAATTGTGAGTGATGAATTATGAATGGTGGAATTGGGAAATGATGGAAACCATTAAAAGACCTATAAAACTTTAACAAATGAAACTTCACTGTTATGGTTTTGACTATGATAAATGGAAACCCCATGAAATAAAACCCCTTGAACCCTCAATAACTCTACATGAAAAAAATGACCTTATGACCCTCTCATGGAATTAGACTCTCTCAATTTGATTTGATATATAAGGACCTTTTATGACATGAAAAACTTGTAGTGACCTTAGACAATGATGCTTTAGACTATGACAACAGTGGTTCATAGGCTAAATTGACATACAAAATCCCAAAATGAATAAAAAGAGGCAAAGACATTTGATTCCTAAATCCTAACACACTCCATAGTTTGATATGCTTCGATATATGCTTACATTATATGCAACATTTTTTATTATTATCTTTTGTAAATGAAGCAGCTATAAAACAAATCCAATGAAGCAAAAATAATACAAATTCAATGGAGTAATGATGTTAATTCAATGGAGCAGCCATAGTGCAAATTCAATGGTATAATTTCAAGCGTTGGTATTAATGAAGTATGGAACAATGTGATAATGATATATTGTTGCCTCCTTTATAAATTAGGTTTTTTTTCTTTTTTCCCTAACATGTAGCATAGACATATTTCCTTTGGAGCAGTGTTATTGGTGATTCTGCGTTGAGTTGATTTTTTAAAAAAAAATTAGGTTTTTGTGCCTTAGTAATGTCAAAGTAGCAAGGGAAATACAAATCCTCAATTCAATAAAACTGCATGAACAATGGTAATTTATTACAGTGCCATGGATAAATTACAGTTGAGGAGCATTGTCTCTTCTGTATTGCATGATGTGGCTATAGTAAGTTTAGCATTAATCATTTGCCCAACGTTAATGAAAATGTCAATTATAGAACAACATAATAATTTCTGGAACATCAATATTACATCCACAATAACATTGAGACAACGTTTGGAAAAGTAAAGTTAATGCAGTTTTCACAGCAACATTATTATTATCGTTGTTTTTATTTATAGCAGTGTTGGTGTTAATAGTTGGCAGTGTTAATAATGTATTGACAACATTAATATTATCGCTCGAAATTTTATTAATACATAGTTTACAATATGATGTAATATTAATGCCTCCAACGTTATATACATACATGTCCCCAACATTTAAAAATGCCTCCAGATTTATTACAAATGCCTCCAACTTTAGTACAGATGGCTCCAACATTACATGCATACATTATTATTCTAGCATTTAATACATACATGCCTCCATACAAATACCTCCAACATTATACATATACATGCCTCTTATTACAGTGATGCTCCAATGTTTAATAAATACATGCTCCAACATTAATATACAAATGCTCCAACTTTAATATTTATGCCCCAACGTTAACATATGCTCCAGCGTTAATATATAGAGCCTCGGTATTGCAACTTTTTTGTATTACAAGCAGTGTTGGATATAGAAGCAACATTGGTATTAAAATTGCAAGAAGCATTAATACCAACTTATTATTTATTTCTTTCAAACACCGAATTATCTCTCTTATGTGTTCCATATTAGAGAGAAAACTATTTATTTGGAGCAACGTATTATCTTTCTCTTGCTATAAAAGTTTATTTGGAGCTAACTTATTATATCTCTAGCAACTTATTATTTCTCTTGGTTATTATTGGAAGAAATATTCATATACTTGGACACCATTGTTATCTCTCTTGGAGAGTAGCTAAGGAAAATTATTTTACATATTACATTGGTATTATCTGTAGACTCTAACGTGTTCATATAGTCATACATGTTCATCAATTTGTGTATTTAAATATGGAAACTTTTCCAATATATTGCATTCAAAGAGTTTATAATTTGGAGAAACTCTTACAACTTTAATGGGAGCAGCTTTAGGGTTTGGAGAAACTTTTAAAATTAGAGAACACCACATTTCCCAATGATAATGCATTAATACTTGGAACTAATAATGGATATGGTTTTATGGATTGAGGCCTTGATTTATTTTATGAATTAGTTGATTACATGTCAATAAGTTTGTTGAAGCCTCTACCTGCAAGTGAGAAGAAATTTTTACTCTTGTAAGTCTTAAAACCCCTTGCCATTGATGTCAAAGGGGAGGTAATAGAGGTATTTTTTTGGAGGCAGAGGCATAGACAAAGGTATTCCTAGACAAGAAAGATAAGCATTTGTTGTCTTTCCATCAATGATAAAGGGGGAGAATGTTGGAAATGTTGGCATTGATGTCAATTGATTAGGCCGATGATATGGCTAATTTATGTTGCATAGTATTGTTGGAAAGATGCTTGAAGTACAAAGGATGAAAGTGATGTTAAATGAAAAGGCTATGATATTAAATGTGAAGGTTGAACATTGTTAAAATTGGACATAAAATATTGAGACAAAATCTGAAATATATATGTTTTATTGAACAAAATATGTAGATAATACAAATCTGATTTGTCTCCTACAATCATTATTGATTGAGCTATTTTAGTTCAGATCTATTTTACATTACAAATTGTATTTAGAATTGTGAAATAAAGAGAAAATTGTGAGTAACTTTTGGAAGTCCAAGAGACAATGCTTCATTTTATATTCTTGCAAAGAATACAAACTACCAATATGGCTTGCTTATAAAATATACAATGTGGAATGGAAACCTAACTTTTTGAAGTGAAGAAGTCTGCATAAGAAGATTGATGAGTAGCAGTAGAAGAGGCACAATGTTGTAGAGGAGAAGCAATGTAGTAGTAGAATTGACAACAAAATTGTATATGAGGTAACCAACATTTGTGACTTGATGTTGTGATTGAGAAATTTATGTCCCTTTCTATGTTGTAGCATGATAAAGAACAAGTTGTACCTTGTTGAGGTAGGAGCCTCCTATGAGTTGTAGCCTACAAAAGATTTGTGGGAGTAGGATCTTCCTTTGAGGTAGGAGTCTTTTTTAGGTTGGAGTCTACAAAAATCTGGTGTAATGATGAGTAGTAGCTACCTTCACATCACTTTCAGCCTAAAATTCATGGTTTTCTCCCTTCGGGGTTTCCACTTATATTTGGTGTCTTCATGTGTTCGTTCTTGAATTCTTGATAAATATATCTGCAAATTTATCTCTCTGAAACCTGCAAAATGAATTCAATAATAATATAGCACACGCATAAACCATTAGTTGCATAAGAAAAAAATTAAGTTGAGAAAAAGTAAATATTTTAAATTACTGATTCAACACCCCACCCCACCTCTGCCCCTCACCCTCAGTAATTTCCAATCATAAATATCATATCTTACTTGAATTTGAATGCATGATTCATGTATTTATTTTATTGGTCACTTTATTGTCATTGGAATGGGATTTTCCTTGATTGATAGTGTTGTACAACCTTTCCTTTGCGATTTCCTGGATAGTCATGGTATAGTAAGTTTTTATTTTGGTTTAGCTTTGGAGTGCAAGTGGAATCAGATCTGGTTGAGGTGGTCTCAGGAAAATCCTAAGGGTTGAGTGTGGAGATGGTTTTCTCTGGGAAGATCTTGATAGGTAGGTGGAGATAGGAAAATTCCTCTAGGTATGGTGAAGAAATCTTGGGGCATCCAAGGTTGTATTATTTTTGGTGATTTCTAGGCCGGTTTAGGTGAGATAGATGTGGCTTGAGGGTGGAGGTCATTTAACCTCTGGATTCCTTGGTTGGTTTTGTTTTGGTTTATCCCATGTGATCCCACATCCATGCTTGGAATATGGAACGAGGGTGATTAGGTAAAATAAAAATTTGGTTCAACACAATATATGACTGGGTGGTACATGGAAGTCCCTGACTTAGTTGACACTATGCATATGTTATTATGTGCTATTTCTTATTGAGAACAATGAGAACATGTATTGATAATTGTGTTGATCTTATGACTGGTTTGTCATGGATTTGTTTTGGTTAAATATTGGTTACATGCATGGTACATTTCTGATTATATAATGTTCTCTTATTATTAATCTTGCTCAGGATTTTAAAAGTTATGGAATAGTATATGAATGCATAAGATATTAAGTGTGTGTTGCAACTAGTTTGAGAGGGAAATGAGCCTTCTTGAAGATTCTCAGATGAAACTAATGAAATAGTGAACAATTATGTATTCATGACCTATAGGTACCATGTTTATCAAGTGTTTTGTGTGAATGATTATTATGCATTTGGAAATATTAAGTAAGATCAATTCTTGGAAGTAGAGTCTGAAGCCTCATACAAATGACTGATAGAGTTATAGGTAATTATGGGAAGTTGGCCTATAGACTAGCCCAAAAAATCCAGAACATAGTCTCTGGCTGCATGCATAAAACTGGGAATTTTGTGTTGTAGCCACACAAAGGACGTGTTTTTCTTGTGACTGGAGGCCTCTGGCTGCATTGAATAGTCTTCATGCATGTGACTGTGCTATAAAGTCAATTTGAAAGTGGTTCAAGCTTAGAGGAAGGGTCATAAGTAGAAAGTATTTGACATCTGGGTGATCTTCTATCTCTAGGTGTTGCAGTAATTTTGGTACAAGTTGGTAAGTTAGACCCCATTTC
This sequence comes from Pinus taeda, assembly GCA_000404065.3. Lineage (NCBI taxonomy): Eukaryota > Viridiplantae > Streptophyta > Pinopsida > Pinales > Pinaceae > Pinus > Pinus taeda. The sequence goes on along the minus strand of APFE031664183.1, from coordinate 18,675 downwards.
CATAAGTGCATCTTGGATTTTAGATCATGCATAATAACTCCCAACTCATGTTTACCTTAGTGAGCTTGTAAAAGTGGGTAAGTGTGGGGTGGGGTGTTGCAGAGTGGTTTCAGAGTAGGTTCATAGAATTGGAGCTCAGGGTAAGTGAATATTGCTATGCAGTCATGTCAATTGTCTATATATATATACCATGCATTCATGTTAGCTATTTATTTATTATTTTTATGATATCCATATATGATATGTTATTCTTTTGATGTTGTATCGTGCTAATGTGGATTGATTTGTGTAGATGTAATAGCCTCACCAACACTAAGTTGAGGTAATTTTTTGATTATGCCTTTTATTTTATCTAATAGTGATATGTTGCAGGAAATACAAAGTCAAGAGATGAAGAGCTAAATAGTTGAGTACAATTCATATGAATCCACATATAGGTCATAAGAGACATTAATGGGATGGGAGAACTTAATTGAACAATAGGGAGAGGGAGACTCTCTTGATCTAGTAGATACATTGAGAAGTTTTAAGCCATATATTGTAGTATGGAAAGAAAATAATGAGAGGTTTATTGAAGCACATGAAAGGCTTGTGAAAGATCAAGAAAATAAAGCCGAGGTTAGTGTAGTCATCCTCCAAAGCCTTTCATATTTGTAGAAGAAGTGACAGTTGGGGATTGCTCATGGAGACAAACATGAAGAAAGGAATAATGGAGCATATGGAAGTAGGTCTCAGAAAAGGCACATGTTGGAAAGGATGATACAATGAAGAGTGATAGACTATTGGATACACCTGAGAGGAGGTCTAGTATGAACGGATTTTATTCTAGCTCTTCTTTTGGGAGACATCATCGACATCACCACAAACATCATTATATGAGGAGTGAAAATGGGTACTTTCCATAAGAATTCAAGAAAACCAAGCCTCCTACTTTTGACGGTGAGATGACCAAGTCATAAGATGAAGAATCATGGTTTCTTTGAATGAGGAAATTATTAAGACTTCATGATTACTCTTAGAATATGAAAGCCAATAAAGCTATCTTCAGTCTCAAAGGAAAAACAAATATCTAGTGGGAAGATGTTAAGCATGTTAGAGGTATTAGGGAAGAGGACATGAACTAGGAAGAATTTGAAAGAATGTTTAGGAAGTAAATGTTTGAGAGGTATTATGATGGAAAGACCAAGGAATTCTATGAGCTCAAGATGGGTTCCATGATAGATGAAGAATATACAACCAAATTTCTAGAGTTGTTGAGATATGTGCCATATCTCAAGGACGAGAAAGAAAACAACATATTTCCATTATCATTCAAATACCAGATTGAGTTTGATGAGCCTTAGTCACAGGAAGAATCCATTAGGAATTTAATGTAGAAATTTATCTATGGATAACTTGACTCTGATACCATGCAGAAATTCTCATTGTAGATCACCTAATAATGCAATGTAACTAAAGCAAATACTTGATCTACTTCTACTCTCAAACTTTGAGGAAGCTTAATCAATTTGAGAAAGATCAATTTTAACACATATAACAGAGAAGAAGAAATCATACACATGAAACACAGAAGAATACTCTGGGGAAAGCCTCAGCTAAAAACCCTGCTATCTGTATTATCATACAAGTGGAAATATCTCAGGATTACACAAAGCTTTAGCTCACAAGCTATCCAACTCTTTGTACAATCCCTCACTGTTGTTCATAGAGAGAATAGACAACACATGTGCCTTCCTTCAGTCCTCCAAGCCTACTATTTCCTTGCATAGTTTTTTTTGGGTTCTCCAGTTGCAACCTATGTGATTCTCACCTCACACACAACACTGACCTTTGAAATAACTGCACAATCCTGAAGGAGTTGATTCCTTTTGCATGGATGAGTTTCCTTTATAGGAAAATTCCTCCAACTGATAGTATAATGTCCCTATCTTTAATCTCAACTGTGTCTCTTTTTGAATTGACATGCATGAGTTATTTATGAGAGAATATTTAGTTATCTGGAGAATGCTAGTTGCATGCATGCATGCATTAATTGACTGAACTCACAATTAGTTCCTCCAATTGTTTGGAACTAATTTAATTGGACTTAACTCAGTTAACTGAGCTAACTAATTACAACTCAAATACAACTCATCCT